>CAUIUS010000001.1:20842500-20925000 GCA_961210405.1 Drosophila mercatorum | reverse complement strand
CTGGCATTTAATCATTTGATTCAGTCGTGCGTTCTGTTTGCCCTTCTCACACACTCTTTCGCTTACTCTCTCTCTCTCTCTCTCTCTCTCTCTCTCTCTCTCTTTGTGTACTGCTGTCAACAGTTACTAAAAATAATCGAAGCACACTTAATTGAGCTCCAATTCACACATAAATAAACAATGCGCCCGATGAATAGTTCAAGTAAATTTTGAGCTTAGCACTTGTTGAGAATTGTTGAGAATTGTTGAGAACGTTGGCTTTTTACCCCCCCGAAAATTGAAGAGTATTTCAAGATATATAAGTTTTGTACACATATATATGGAGATTTAAGTAGCACTTACCTGCGATTGCAGCTTCTTAGTTGATTTAACCTGAACTCAACTCTGCTATAATCTAGATATGCTATACTTGGAGCTATATAGCTTCTAAGTCTAAGATATCGGAAAGGCTAGTTAGATCATTAAGTCAAAACTAAAACGAACTCAAGCTAAAAAAACATGGTAATAAAACATAAATAACGACAATTAATATTGCTCTAGAGAGGAGAGGATCGACTAGCAGATACCCGAACTAGAAGCTGACAGCTGGGAGGACTCTATTGCTGAATAACTTTAAATATTACCATGCCGCAGCTTAAGATCTGCATCTGCTTCAGGTTAGGCACAAATAACCAAACTCTGCTATCGATTTCGTGAAAAGCTATCGATAACTTGAAGGAAACTTTCTCTATAGCAGCTTTAGTTGGTAGCTGAGTGTAGACCCTTGAGCTCTTATGAGCCTCCAATTTCGACAGATAAGCGGATAGACCGACAGATAGATAGACAGGCAGAGAGTTATCGATAGTTATCGATAGACTCAAGGTATAGTTAGTAGCTGAGTGCAGAGCCTTGAGCTCGAATGAGCCTGGAGTTTCGACAGATAAGCGGACAGACCGACAGATAGATAGACAGGCAGACAGTTATCGATAGTTATCGATAGACTACATATGCCTTTTTGGCATCAGCTCTTACCTCAGCTCGCACCAAGCCAATATGCCCGTTTCGCGCACTTGTACAGTGTATACTTCAAGTTGTCTACACTCGAATAGAGCTCAGAGAGCTACTTAATCTCAGTTAAGTACTTCCAGCTAAATCAAACCACTCAAAATGATGCAGATTTGTGTGTTTGATTCAGGAGTTTCTCGGTCTCGTCTCGTGCTTATTGAATTAAAGGGTGAGAAAAATCTCAATTTCATTTACCTGAAATTCATTTCCATGAATTATAATTGGCAGCGTTGAACGCCTCATTAATTAAGCGAAGCGAACGAGCGAAGCGAAGCGAGCGAACGTCGAGGCGAGCGAACGTCGAGGCGAATTAATTTCATCAAATTTTCAGCCCACAAAATAAACGCTCGATATTTATTATATTTCTTTTTTTCTTTATTTAACATATATAAAAATAAATTATAAAAAATATATATAAATTTAAAAAATTAATGAAGTATAAAATAATGAATAAATTTTTTTAAAAATATATTTAAATTTTTTTAAAATTAATAACGTATAAAAAACATATAAAATATAAAAAATGAGTAAAATTTTAAAAAATATATATTTTAAAAATATAAAAAATATATATATATATAAAAAAATTTAATTCTTTTATTACTTTTTTCAAACCTAAAAAATTTTATCTTGCAAAATTTTGTATTATTTTTGGCCAATTCTTGCAAATTTGCATAATTTTCATTCTAATTAATTTTCTATATTTTTTTTTTCTCAAAAAACAAACCTATTCAAAGCTCTATAGAATTATTGAAAAATTCAATTTTATGCTCTGGTGCTATTATTTTTGATCGTTGCTCAAAAAAAATGGTTATATATTATTGATATAGTATGATATTAATATAGATATGTGTATGTTTCGACTTAGAGTAGATAGTTGTGAAACTGAAAATATATATGTGTTTATATATGTATAATAAATGTAAACTAAGATTGTTGTTTTTTTGTTTGCAAAAAAATGTGTCTAAATTTTATGGAATAACTTAATTAAATGTAATTTGTATATAATATTAAATACTAAATATTTTCATGCCTTTGTGAATATTGTCAATTTTGGAAAATATAAAAAATCAAAATATGTATATATTTTTCTTCTCAATTTCAATATATTAAAAAATAAAATTTAATTTTTTCCAATATATTAAAAATAAAAAAAAGTATATATATATTTCTTTTTTAGTTTCATAAATTGTATTTCATATGCTGTCTATATATATATATGTGTTTCAATTCTTCGATACTCACATTTTCGGGCTGTGTTTTGTCCTCTGGCTTCAGATTTTCGTTAAGTTTTTATTTTTTGTTAATTTTTTATTTTTTATTTACTTTATGCGCGTCGCGATTTATTTAGTTAGTTATATTTGATGATTTAGGGTTTTTTTGGTATTTTGGTTTTTTTTTGCTATTTTGTTGCTTTGATCTTAAGTTTTTTGCTCTATTATATTTGACTATTTCGAAAACTATTTTGTCTTCTGATTATTTGAGTTTTAACGAGAATACAACAAGGCTGAACACGAACAACAATAATTTATCAACTTGAGCTATGTATGAATATATATCTATATATATTTATCTATATATCTGTCGTAAAATTTGAAGTTTAAATATATATTTTCTCTTACTCTCCTGCTCTCTCTCTCTCCTGCTCTCTCTCTATCTCTGTTGTACTGTGGTTTGGCTTTCAGGTAAGTTTCGTTGGGTGAGGATCGTTTATCTCTAGTTTGTACCTTGGGGTTGCTGTCTGCTTAGGTACGACTGTAGCACGGTGGACACTCGCTGAGTGCCACGCAATAATAACAATGAAAACAAGCAACAAGAACAACAAAAACCAATTTTCTTTTAGCACTTTTAACACTCAAAAAAAAAAATGTTGAAGAAAAAAAAGTTTGGAATTTCGGTTGTTTTTTTGTTTTTCGATTCTTTTCGGATTACTTTAGTTCAGCACAGGAAAAAAAATGACTTGAAATTTGGCCAAAAAACTTGTTGCACGTTCAACATGTGTGGGGCAGGCTTGTGTGTGGTGAGTGGTTGACTGGTTGAGTGGTTGAGTGTGTGTGCGTGTGTGTGTGTGTGTGGTGGGGCAGGGCGTCTGTTGGATGTTCGTTTGGCTGCCTCGTCGCCTGCTGCTGTCTGCTTCCTCTTCTTCTTCGGCTGCTTCTTCGGCGTTGTCGTCGCTGCTGTGGCTGCTGTGGCTGCTGGCACACAACCTTTTGGCTTCGATGTTGCACAGCATCTGTTGCGCGGCACGCTGCCCGACTAACGAGCCAGCCTCGTCTGCCTTGGCATCGAGCGTCAACGTCAGCGTCAGCGTCAGCGTCGCTCGCTCTCTCGCTATCTCTGTCTGGCCGTTGCTCACTCGCTCGCTCGCTCGCTGGCTCTCTTCCTCTGTCTCTCTCTCTCTCTCTCTCTCTCTCTCTCTCTCTGTGGCTCGCCCACGCAGCACTCTGAGGTTCGTCCTTGTTGTGTTGGAGGCGCCTTCGTCAACAAGTGGCAACTGTAAAAATATATATAACACAAGCCCCACGTTGCACAGTTGACTAATCGCTGCCGTTTGTCTGCGCCGCCTTTTATAGCTGCTCCCAGCTGAAGGACACCAGCAACGACGTCGACTGCGGCAGCGACAGCGACAGCAGCAGCTGAGACAGCGACAGCAATAGCGACGTTTCAGCAACAGGCAACCAGGTGATTCGAAGCTCTTGGGATTTGGCTTTGCTCTGTGCGTGTGTGAGCGAGTGCATATATATATTTGCCTGTGTATCAGTGTGTGTGTGTGTGTGTGTGTGTGGCATTGGCAATGGCTGCTGACGATGCTGCGTCGCTCGCTCGAGTGGGGCACGAATCCTGCTGAATTGTCCGCAGCTGGGGAAGTGCTGACAACGCGTGGGCGGCTTTCCGTTCATAGCCTTGTGGCAAGCACACGCAAACACACACAAACACAAGCTTACGCACACGCCCCCACACGCACACACGCACACACACACACACACGCACGCACTGCAAACGCCTTGATGTATGCTACAATTTGGCCAAGAGCTATAGACGGATTTCTATAGGCCCAAAGACTCTGCGACTGCCTTCGACTCATTCGAACAAAAAAAAAAAAAACAACAAAAAAAACAATCTTTTCTGCGGTTTCCATTCGGATTGCAATTTGAGTTTCAATTTTGATTTCGATTTCGATTTTGATTTGCGGCCAGCCTTGAGATGCACTTTTTCGTAGGTAATTAAAACACAATTTGATTGGCCCAAGTCTATTAGCTAGAGAAATGAATCGAGAGAGAGAGAGAGAGAGAGAGAGAGAGAGAGAGAGAGAGAGACAGAGAGAGATGGAGAGGGAAATAGGGAAAGAAAGAGGAAGAGCTGGGAATAGGGAGTCAGTGAGAGAGAGAGAGAGAGCGAGAGAGAGAGAGAAAAAGAAAGAGAGAGAGAGTGTGAGAGAGAGAAAGAGAGAGAGAGAGACAGAGACAGAGAGTGAAAGAGAGTGAGAGAGTGAGAGAATGAGAGAGAGATAGAGAGAAAGAGAGAGTGAGAGAGAAAGAGAGAAGGAGAGAGAAATAGAGGGAGAGAGAGAGAGAGTGAGAGAGAGAGAAAGAATGAAAGAAAGAGAGAGAGAGTGAGAGAGAGAGAGGGAGAGAGTGAATAAGAGAGGAAGTGAAGAACAGTAAGAGAAAGAGAGAGAGAGAGAGAAAGAGAGTGAGAGAGAGAGAAAGAATGAGAGAAAGAGAGAGAGAGAGTGGGAGAGAGTGAGAGAGAGAGAGAGAGAGAGAGAGAGAGAGAGAGAAAGAGAGTGAAATACAGGCAAACTGAGAGAGAAAGATATAAAGTGTGAAGGAGAGAGATTGAGAGAGGCAGGAAGAGGAAAAGAAGTCTAAGGAGTCTAGAGGAAGAGAGTTCGAGAAAGGGGTAGAGAGAGATGGAGAAAGCGATAAATGAAGAGAGAGCAAATGAGAAAGGGACGGAGAGAAGCAGACGGCAGAAATAGACAGACAGTTCGAGATATAGTAGGTAGGTCTATTACCTATATATTAGAAAGATATATATTAGAAAGATCTATATTTGAAAGATAGAAGATAGATATGGATGTATGTAGAAAATTGATAAAAATATCAATGACCACGTTAAGAGCTAGTGAGTTGTGAAGACATGTAGAAGGATAGGTAAAATAACTAGATATAGACAGATACATACATATACAGAGGTAAAGAAGCCCAGGAGAGGAAGAGAGAGAGAGGAGGGCAAAAGAGTGAGCGAGAGAGAGAGAGAGAGAGAGAGGAGGGTAAGAGAGATACAGAAAGAGAGAGAGATAGAGAGAAATGATTGATATGTAGGTGGATAAGATAAAAGATAGATAGATTGAGAGGCAGCTAGGCATTAGATATATATATATATATACTTGGTGATATGAAAACAGAGAAGGATCTGATAGATATACATTATGTGTGCTCTGAAGGCATGTTGATCCAAAGATAAATCGATATATGAAGAACATAAATAACAATAGGAGAGATGAGAGTTAAAGAAAAGGACAGTTAAGAGATATATCTATATCTATGTATCATATATGCATATACGTTCGATTAAAGCCATCCCAATTCTGACTTAATCTAACCAAAATTCATTTAACAATGAAATTTTCCGTAACAGAATCTCCTTTTTGAGAAAATTTGGTTAATATTCAATAACTTTCGTGGGAAATTGCAGTGCTTCCGCTCTGTAATTTTCGGGGGCTATTCAAGTTTCACGCAGGCAGAGCGAATGCCTTATTGTGGTTTCTCTGCATTCACTAATTAGGCAAACCAAATTTTCAGTTTGAGCTATTTGATATCTCTCTGACCGCCCCCCCCTTTATCTCTATGTATAATTACTTCTAATTATAGAAGCTTAACTCTGATGTTGGAATTTGATATTTGCATTGCTTTAGCCTTGCAATATTTATGCGCGTGCAGTGCAGCTGTGGTGGTGCTGGTGGTGCTGGTGGGGCACGTCGGGCGGCGTTGATTGTGGGCGGTGGTTTTTAGGGGCGGGGTCGTGTTGTTGTTGCCATCGAGTGGCATTAAGGTGGCTAACTAACATCGGACTTCAGCTCATATGGACGGCAATTGTTAGCCGATGCATCCAATCAGCGCTGAGCAGCTCGAAGGTCGTCAGCGCTGCTCCTGCGTGTACGCAATTTCGTCAGAAACGAAGAACAGCAACACAGTGCTGTGGTCGACTGGCAAATACCCTAGACGAAAGTCGAGGATTCCAGAAATTTCGATGGAAATGCTGGACTCCTCGAAGTATGCAATGAAAAATAGAAATTTCGATATATATCGATAAAATGTATAACTGGCTAAGACATATTTATCGATTATATCGGCTATGGCGTACAAGAGTAATTGGTAAGATGTAATGATGTGTGTTAATATATATCGATTATGATATAAGTTCACATTCGAATGTTTATCGATTATTAAACTTTTATCGTTAGTCCTACAAATTTTTGTTATGGAAATGATTAAAATCTCTAAAATATTGATTTTTAGACAGCTCTCAAGTAAACTGTGTACGATTTTGGCAACATTTTGAATATCGATTGTTATCGATAGTCGATAATTAGGCAAGTCTGTACGCTTATGGGCCAAAACACTTTAGAGACACATTTTAGATATGATAAACAATCGATAAACTAGTAATCAATCGATAAACCTATCGCTGCTATAGATAGAGCCAGTTTTCATTAGTTATCGATATATTTGCAGTTCAGATGCTGTCACATACCGACAGGTCGCATCGATATCGTTTCGTGTCGCACTTTCGCTGGGTAGCGGCAGCAAAAATCCCTTTTTGACTTGGCCGCCAAATGCAATTGTGGATCGCTCATTAGGTGGGGCCAGTGGTTGGGGGAGATTGAGTTGGATTGGATGCAATGCCCACACATTTGGTTTACCTGTTGGACATGTGAACGAGGCGTATGCGCAATATGCACTTTCAACAGGTTAACCTTGGGCAAGGGGCACACGCACGCACACAGCCGCCAAGGCCAGCAACAGTTGAGCATGCCTCTCGCTCGCACTGCTGGCCAGAGGCCCCCGTCTGGCTGCTCGCACTCCCATTCAGCGCATGCTCCAGACGTCGAGGCGACAGCCGACTGCGGAGCGCCGGCTGCGCGTCGCCCATTGGCCGCTGACAGTCAGCGCTGGCCGCTGTCGCTGCTGCCGCTGTTGCTGCCGCTGTTGCTGCTGCTGCTCGGCTATGCCTACGCCCTCGCCACCCGCCGCCTGGCCAGCCTCCTGAAGGGGCAGCATTTCGTTTGGCTTTACTAATTAATTAGATGTGTTTGTTGTGTTGCTTGCGTTTGTTTCTCAGCTTTGTTGTCCTCTTGCTTTGTCGCCTTGTTATGTCTTGCTTTGTTGTTTTTTTTGTGTTTTTGGTTTTTGGTTTAGCAAGAGCTTAAGCGAGTCGCGCATTAAACGCTCAGCGCGCAATCCGTGCTTGATGCCACACACCGGGGATTTCCAGCTGCCTTCTAGCCAGATATTTAAATTGGCATTAGCATTGATCGGGCCGAGTTACCTATAAATATATATAATTATAAACACACACACAAACACACACACTCACAGAGAGATGAAGGTATGTGCTCGCTCCGGCAACTTGAAATTGTTTTCCTCATTTTGTGGCTTAGACCTGAGCTCAATTGATGGCCTAAGTCAATTGGATTAGTTACGGAAATCTTGGAAAACGGAAAGCGGAAAACGGAAAACGGAAAACTCTAGAACAACAAACTCTTGTAGCAAATTAAAATTTATAAATTTGCCTCTAGCCAATGCCTGTCATATGAAAAGTGTCGAGTCGTGTGTGACCCAGCGCGAGTGATACTATTTCTGATGGCTATGTTATAGCAGCTGTTTCAGCTATATAGCTATATAGCTAATATATTTGATATTCAGTTTGGGTCTGTTGTGTGTGAGTTCCCTGTTGAGATTGAGAGACTTGACAGGCTGAGTCTATGTGGAGCATGGCTCAAGTCGGCCAAACTCAAGTCTTGTTGCTATGTTCGATTGCTAAACTTCAATATATACTATGCAATGGTATGGATCTTGTCTATAGCTCTTCATATGTTAGCCAAGCCCTTGCACACTTCCTTCCCTCAGCTGATCTGTTCTATATATACCGAATGACATCACATATGCACGCATTGCCTGCATAATCAAGTATTTCGACTGCTTTGCTGCTCTCTATTGAGTCGAAGTGGGTTTCATAAGCTCAATTTGCATATTGGGCGCGCATATGTTGCCTGCGATAGCCAAACAACAATCAGTTAAAGGCGCTGTTTGCATAAGTCCATCATTTGCAGCGATGCCAATTAGTGCATCAGGTGAACGTGGACGTGGACATGGAGTAGCAGCGGCAACAGTAGCAGCTCCATGGCGACACGGTCACGGACACAAATTCGATTCCATTCAATCTGAATGCCCCGTGGAGCTCAGCTGTCTGTGTGCGCGCGTGTGTATGAGAGCCTCACATATGGCTGCTGCAGAGCCAGAGCCAGAGAGTGAGAGAGAGAGAGAGAGAGCGGGAGGGAGACAAGGCGCACAGATACCACGCACTGACTGACTGACTAGCAACGTTATGAGTGTGTGCACCTATATAGCCTCTTTGGCTTGTTTACAGGGTATCAGTTTGACGGTCTTTATCATATTGGCGACATTTAAGTGCGGTCGTGCGATGCGCCGAGATGAGCCAAAACTGCGACCCGGAAACCATAAGCAGCAGAGCCAGCGGCAGCGGCAGCGGCAGCGGCTGTTCAGCAGCTGGCGGCTCGAGGCCATGGCCGTGGCTCCATTGTGGATGCGCGACGCTGTTTGACCTGTTGCCATGGTTGAAACACATAAAATTTAACATAATGCCCGTTCAGGCTGGGGCAGGTGGGCGCAATGCCAAAAGTCATAAATTACGTTAAGTCGGCCTGGGCTGGCCTGGCCTGGGCTGGGCTGGGTTGGTGTAGGAGATGGGCGGGCGGGCGCTGAGGTGGCTCATGTGTGCAGCATTATCGCGTGTCGCGTTGCCAACTCGAAACTTTAAATGGGCGACAGGCACACAACGAGATAGAGACAGAGACAGAGAGAGAGAGAGGGAGAGGCAGGCAGGAGACAGGAGAGAGAGAGAGGGCTGGGAGACAGTGCATCAGCAGTGGCACCTGCTGCGGCCATTTAAGCCAATTTTCAGCTTGTTGCTCACTCAATTTGCGACTGGGTGGACCACCCACTTGGTGCGCTGTTCGCCCGTCACGCCCACAGCGTCTTGCGCCCCATTGGAAGAACTGTTGCAGCGTTTTAGGCGCAACTGAAAGACAAATTCAAGGGCAGCTGTAGCTGATATAGACTACTATATATATATCGATATATCAAATATAGATCGAACATATATTAGATACATATATAATAGATATATCATGAAAAGAGCTGGATATATATAGAGTAAGAGATAAGTTGGATGTCAGCATTTATGGCATTTGCATCATTTGTAGGTTTCGATAATTATCGATAAACGATTTTTACGAAATATGAAATTACCATACAAAGCATATATATACTCTAGAGTATATGCATATATAGATACATATATACAGGGATAATTGATACATACATATATATATATACTAAATATATGTATATACCAAAAAAATACCAAAAAAATACTTATAGGATATATATATATATTTGTTTTTTTGTAACAATTTTGATTAAAAAAAAAAGTTATCACAGTCGATAAATCTTCACGATTTTTGGGTTTTCCCAAGTTGAAACTGCAAATTTGATTGTGAAATTTCGAAAGGGGTTGCCAGTTCAAGTGTGTGTTCGTGTGTGTGTGTGTGTGTGTGTAATCATGAGCTGCTGTTACTCCTTCCAATGATTGGGCGTGGCACTGATGGCAGCCCGTAGAGCGCCCCGGTAATCGTTGCCCTGGTAGCGCACGTGCTCCAGCACCCGACCCTGCCTATCGATGACGTAGAGCGAACGTCCGCTGCCCTCGGTGCCGACATCCTCCTCCATGGCGGCAGCAGCAGTCAGAGCCGCCGCCGCCGACGACGACGACGACTTCTCAATGGGCGTTGGCAAACGGGGCAGCATCGACCTCACCGCCTCCCTATAGCCACCGACAACAGTCAGCTCCGGAAAGCGACAAATGGGCGGTACGTAGATATCAATGCGACTTCCACTTCTGGCCATCATCGTTCTATATCTATATGGTAAGCGTGTTCACTATCCTTGCTTTTGGGCTGTGGCTCCGGCTACTTACGATTTTCTCAATTACTGAACTCGGATAAAAACTGAAATTTGAAACAGGCGTCAGCAATAACTTAAAAGTTGAGCAATGAATGCCGAAACTATGTGCACTTTGTCGGAAATTCACAGATTGAAATTCGACAGTTAAGTCAGGGATAGTGTTGGAAAATGTGGGAAAATGAGTGTGGAAAAAGCTGGCAATGAAAGACAGTGGCAGGAAACTAAACAAAGACAGGAAAGCTAACTATAGTGTCTCATTAGTAGACTGTGCTTAGAGCTAAATCAGGCAATGCCTGACTATGAGATACACTATTCTGCATATTTCGATTTTTATACCCATTGAACCCATTGAAAATGTGAAATCAAGGCATAATGGTTTTATTGAAATGTATGTAACAGGCAGAAGCAGGCATGTCAGACACCATAAAGTATATATATATATATATATTCTTGATCAGGGAGACAAGCCGAGTTGATATAGCCCTGTCCGTCTGTCCGTACAAGAGGTTTGTGTATAGCACGTAAGGATCGCATTTGTTTCAAATAAGCGATAGCTGTTTTAGTTTTAATATTATCGATTAAAAACGAAATCGATACTCAGCTATATAATTCTATATAATTCATCTTTATAGCTAGAGTCCTCAAATTTTGCTTTTGGTGTTATGTGAGTCTTATACAATTTCGGTTTTTGTTAAATTTTAGATGCCACGCCCCCTTCGCCTCAAATTGCTAAAACACGTATTTCAAGTACTAGAGACTTGTGCTTTGGCACATACACACATATGAATGACATGATTAAGCCCAACAAGTTTGATCAAAATCGTTTGCCTAGAAAACAAGTTATTAAACATTTAAAATCTCATATTATCGACTGAGCGCAGTTAGCAGATTGCGTGCTTGTGCGTGCGGCTGTGTGTGTGTGTGTGTATGTGTTGCTTGCTGCATATGTACATATAAGAGTAACGGAGAATGTTAGCGATTGTTAGGAAGAGTAGTTCTTCGCGGGGTTCAGGGTATCTCCTAGTCGAGCGGTCGCGACGAGAGCACTCTGACTGGTTTTATCTATATCCATTCCTCTGCATACTCACTCCAAGTGAAAGCAGTTAAATTCAGAGAAATAATTTATTGAAAAATGCATTTCGCCTTCAGCAGAATACGAGCTGATATTAAATATATATTTATTGTTTGCTGCAGAGCCTGAAACTGTCCCCTGCTAGCTTCAACCAGTAAAGCTGACGCCTCTTCTGCAGCTCCATTCCCAAAATAAATACTGAAAGGCATAGCTCGATATATGCACCAACAGATACATATAACAAAGGAAATTTGTTTACAAATATATACAAATATAAATGTATTTTTCTATTGAAAAATACGCAACCCCATGCTGGGCTCGAGCCCGCATCTCCGCTGTGATATTGCAGAATTAAAATAAAACTGAAAATAAAGTCACGCACATATAGTTGATAGAATTCGCAAAAAAATTATATTAAAAATGAATTTTGAAAAACCTTTCGGTGCTTGAAACAAAAACCAACTTGTGCCCCGCCGGCATTGAGCTCCAATCTGCGAACATTAAAGCCAACTCACGCAGCTGCCCTAAAAATACATGAGGAGAAGGAAGAAGCAGGTGGTGGGAATACAATTAAAATACAATTTAAACGCTATTTATAGAATGCCATAAAGAAACACAAGCATCTGCATATGCGTGTGGGCGTGTCTGCCTGCATATGGCGAATGCTTTCGGCTTGGCGCCGATTGGCAATATGAGCAAACGCTTGCTCCTGTTAACTGCTCTGCTGCACTTAACGGATTTCGATGAATTTTTCAATTATAAATTTTAATCTGCCACTGAATGCGCGATAATCAACTAAAGAGGGTAATCACCTTCGAGGACTGCCAGCTGGAACTCAACTTTTACTGAGCTGTTATGCCAGAGAAGCGGAATGAGTCCTGCATGCGTTAGCTGGACGAGGACTTCAATGCAAAGCGCCTGTATAATCAATAACATTTGCCCTTCACCTCAAGCACTGCCTAATTCATAGCCACTGAAATAGAATCAATTAAAATTCTTGTATTCGCAAAGGCTTACGAGCTGCAGAGTGAGAAGCTGAGTCGCAGCCCAAGCGGAAGGGCACTGCTTGCTGTGTAGGGTGAGGGCAGTTGCCTGGGAGTTCACATTCATAACATAGACATTAACAGCTGCTTACTAACAGTGGTCATAACAGAGCAGAGAGTCTGCTAATAACATAGTTACTCTAACAGCTGCTCATTAACATAGAACATAACATAGACCATAACGTGTCTAAGAGCTCATCATTAACAGTAGCACTTATCTGTCAATAATAGGTTGACTTTAACAGCTGTTAACTAACAGAGACTCTCACATTTATCTGTTCACAGTATAGTCTCTTTAACAGTGCGCCTAACAGAGCAGCATATGAAGCTGTTATCTGTTAATAACATAGTTACTCTAACAGCTGCTCATTAACATAGAACATAACATAGACCATAACGTGTCTAAGAGCTCATCATTAACAGTAGCACTTATCTGTCAATAATGGGGTCACTTTAACAGCTGTTAACTAACAGAGACTGTTATTAGTTTAATCCAGTTAACAGTGACCCCAACAGACCAGCATATGAAGCTGTTATCGGCTAATAGCATAGTTACTCTAACAGCTGCTCATTAACATAGAATATAACATAGACCATAACGTGTCTAAGAGCTCATCATTAACAGTAGCACTTATCTGTCAATAATGGGCTCACTTTAACAGCTGTTAACTAACAGAGACTCTCACACTTATCTGTTTACAGTATAGTCTCTTTAACAGTGAGCCTAACAGAGCAGCATATGAAGCTGTTATCTGTTAATAACATAGTTACTCTAACAGCTGCTCATTAACATAGAATATAACATAGACCATAACGTGTCTAAGAGCTCATCATTAACAGTAGCACTTATCTGTCAATAATGGGCTCACTTTAACAGCTGTTAACTAACAGAGACTCTCACACTTATCTGTTTACAGTATAGTCTCTTTAACAGTGCGCCTAACAGACCAGCATATGAAGCTGTTATCTGCTTATAACATAGTTACTCTAACAGCTGCTCATTAACATAGAACATAACATAGACCGTAACATGTAACATGTCTAACATTGCACTTATCTGTCAATAATGGGCTCACTTTAACAGCTGTTAACTAACAGAGACTCTCACATTTATCTGTTCACAGTATAGTCTCTTTAACAGTGAGCCTAACAGAGCAGCATATGAAGCTGTTATCTGCTAATAACAGTCACTGCGAACGCGATCCGAACATATCTCTCACTAACATAATCCCTTCCACAGCTGCCTCTTAACATTGCTTGGCCTTCACATCGGCATCTGCAGCGCTTTAGCATTCAATGCTTAACAGCGTCACTTTCACATTTCGCTTATCAAAATTGTGCTAAACATGACGAAAGAGAAACGAGAAATCGAAAAGTGGCAAAAAGTCGGGGAAATTGATTCATGTGAATCGGGAAATTGCAAAAAGATTTCATTTCATAGATATTCTGGCTCAAATGGCAAATACCAACCGAGTGCAGCTGCGACATCCTTGAGCAGATTTGCACTAGAAACTAATTGAGAATTCTATAATATAGCTCAAGTTCTGTTTTCTAAGAGAAAGAAAGAGAGAGGGAGAGAGAGAGGGAGAGAGAGAGGGAGAGAGAGCGAGTTTATGGCTCAACTTGGCATTTCATTAGGCGTTTCATATTATTATTGCACGTAATCAAACAAACAAATACAAGCAAAGAGACATACACATAGAGAGAGAGAGAGAGAGAGAGAGACAGAGAGAGAGAGAGAGAGAGAGAGAGAAAGCTTAAGCTCTCCAAACATTTAGTTTGTGCATTTAGCCATTTCAAGGTCGCCTCAACTCATAAGAACGTTGATGCGAAGCCGTCACTGACGAAGGCCACGTGGCGCCTGTGAAGCGAGGGGCGTAACATAAGTAAGCCAGAAAATATATCTAAATATAGCGATTGGCGTAGCTTAGCTAAGATTGCTCAGTGCTTGAGCTGACAATAAGCAGCAATAAGCTTCGGAATGTGAAGTATAGAAACTGCGAGCTCTAGTTCTTGTAGGTGCCAAGAGTTTGTTATCGATAATAATCGATAACATGGAAATGTGACACAGTTAGAGCTTGCTCTTTGAAGCAAACTTTCTGTAATAGACTAAAGCATGGCTTAAGATCTGGGATAGAGAGAAGAACCAACTGAAGCAACTGCTGCTACAGCTCAGCCACACTTATGAACACTTTCCAACACTAGTTCTCTTTGATAGATCCAAGCAGCATGGCTGAAGATCTATACGAGAGAGAGAAGTATGAATATGTTTATATCCATTATAACTCTCCTATAGATGCAGCCACCTGCCGCTACAGCTCAGACACACTTATGAACACTTTCCAACACTAGCTCTCTATGATAGATCCAAGCAGCATGGCTGAAGATCTATAAAAGAGAGAGGGAGAGAGAGAGAGGGAAGTATGAATAGGTTTATATCCACTATATCTCTCTTATAGATGCGGCCACCTGCCGCTACAGCTCAGCCACACTTATGAACACTTTCCAACACTAGCTCTCTATGATAGATCCAAGCAGCATGGCTGAAGATCTATAAAAGAGAGAGGGAGAGAGAGAGAGGGAAGTATGAATAGGTTTATATCCACTATATCTCTCTTATAGATGCGGCCACCTGCCGCTACAGCTCAGCCACACTTATGAACACTTTCCAACACTAGCTCTCTATGATAGATCCAAGCAGCATGGCTGAAGATCTATAAAAGAGAGAGGGAGAGAGAGAGAGAGAGAGAGAGAGAGAAGTATGAATAGGTTTATGTCCATTATATCTCTCTTATAGATGCAGCCGCCTGCCGCTACAGCTCAGCCACACTTATGAACACTTTCCAACACTGCTGCAGCTTATTTCTAAGCAAACCCTCGCAGAGCTGCATTTGTCGAATATGAGAAAAGTCTTCGAGATGTTTTTTCTCATTTCGCTTTTTTTGTGGTTGGCAAATTGAAAATGTTTCAAGCTTGATTTGCCAGTGCCACAAGGTGTGGCAGGGGAGGGAGAGGGGGAGGGGGAGACGGGCAGGCGACCACAGGCAACCAGGAAGTGCATCTGGTACAGCAGTAGGGGGGGGGGGGCACTCACTGTGCTGTGGTTAATATTTAAAAACTTATTGATTCGCTTTGGCTTTGTCAACGAACGCACCGCCCAAAACATATTGCTCAAGGCCCGGGGGCGTCGGCGGCGGTGTCGGCGTCGGTGTCGGCGTGTGACGTCTGCCATATTCATAGAATGCAAATGTTCATAATTTGAACTTTATTTAATTTGAAATTGCAATTTTTTGTGTTCATTTGTTTGTTTCGGGGTATTTGATTTGAATATTTGCTCGCGCGCGGCCTTATTAAAATTCATACAGTTGCATTTGCATGCGAATTTGTTGCCAATTTATGCATTACAATGTTTGGGCATGTGTCGGCGACATTATTAACTTTATTCACATTAATTAAGAGCTCATATATCCAATAATAATTCACAATTTGCAAATACTACCAGCGACAGCGGACTATGCTCGCCCGAGCGACTGACAAGCTGAGTATATTGGCACCCATTCGAGTCGCCGTTTGGCTGTAAGACCTAGTCTATCTATAGTCGTGTATGCCCCGCTTCTTATGAGTTCATGTTTAGTATATTTAGTTTTCCAGCAGCTTCCAGAGAGTGCGGGCATCCCGCAGTCGACTACGCTCTGCGCTCAGCTCGTCTATTTGTTTTTCTTTCTGTGACTGTCTGTTTGCCTGGGCCAGCCAAATGTCAATATCAATATTCAATTGTAATGAGATCTGATGTTTGCATATCCCCTCGCTTATACCCTGTAAATGTGCGCGCCCCGCGGCCAATTAATATTCATTTAGATATCATTGTCTATCCATTAGTTGAGTGAGAGAAAAAACTTTTGCTATAAAAAACAAGCAAGTTAAACAATATTCATATCATAGGGTATATAGGGGAGGTATATGCCGAGGGTAGCTTATAAATATGTAGCTACTGGACTTGCTCTAGGTCTTAAGCTTATGAACTACTTGACTTCACTACCATATATGTATATGTAGGGTATACCATCTACCCCATTTAGACTGGCTTATTTCCTAGACTTTGAGTGCTATTCTAACCTTTTCTTATCTCTCATATGTCTTTCCCAGATCTTCTTTCTACCAAATTTCAGTTTAACAACTCTGAGTTTGGGTTTTGTCAACTTTTACAGGGTATCTGCGTGCTATTGTCGCTGCATAGCTGATTATTATTTTGCATATCACATTTTTTGCCAACAATTAAGATATGTTTGTGCAGCTCAATCAAAAGCGCAGTGGCCGCTGCCACTGCCACTGCCACTGCCCTCGGGCACTTCAGTGTCCTGCACTTGTCCTGCACTTGATATTACGCATTTTGAATACGCATCGTGCGTGTGCCTGGCATTCAAATGAAACGGAGAAAACTCGAATGCATTGCTGATTGCAAGTCAATTTGATTATTGCATTTTGGCAGACGCACGCAATGTCTTCGGTGAGGGCGCCTACGAGTATTACCTCGGGGACCTGACGGGTGGCTGGCTGGCTGGGTGGTTGGGTGGTGCACGTTTCGCAATATCCTGCAGCTGCAGAGCTGCAGCCGAACTAATTGCTTTAGGAATCTGTTAACTCAATTAGCCCAGCTAGAAAAGACTTCAATCAGTCGACCAAATTGATGCACAAATTCACTCCGTAGTTGGCCAGCTCGCAGTGCGAGCTATCGATGCATGTGACAAAAGTGTGGATAAATTTCAAATATTTATTTGCGCACATGACTGGAATCAAGTATTTTGCCTAAATATTTGTTTGCCTTGCATGCATGAGCTGCATGTTCAAACAGCGCTCAAGTCCGTAGCTGAAGCTAATGCAATTGTTATCGGAATATGTATTGTTATCGCAATAGGAAGTTTAAGCTGCATTTTCTGTATGGAACTTATACGCAAATGGTAAAGAATACATATCTAAACACATGTTCAGATTTCTTATCGATTCATATGTTATCGATAACAGCAAAATTGCTTTATATATACTGCAATATACCTAAAAGATACGAATCTATAGCTCAAGCTATGTTGAGTGAATGTTTTCTTATTTTACGCATTTCTTATCGATGTAAGTGTTATCGATAAGTCACAGAAAGGTCCATATCCTTCAATTTTATACGATATATATATGCAAAAGCCAAAAGCGTTCATTTTTAAACATTTTGTTCATATTCTTATATGACCACACAGTCTTTCAACATAATTAATCGATTTGTGAGTTATCGATAAGCTCAAAAGGGCATTTTACCGATCAATATATAAACAAATTTCAATATTTGATGCCTAAACAAATTTAATAAATGCTTTTATACAATTCCTGACATTTATTTATCGATATGTTTGTTATCGATTAGCCCGAAAGGTATTTCAGCAGCAGAAATGTCAGTTTGAGTGATGATAACTTTATATTTAAATATTTCTATAATGTTTTCATGGCTCTTTACCATTTTTTATCGATGCATAAGTTATCGATAACTCATAAAATTCATTGGAAACCATAACTTCCTATAGTACACATAATTTAAAATTTAAAATTTATGCATCTACAAGCAAATGCTATGATTTTTTACCCGTCGCGTCGCTGTTGGGCATTTGATATCGCAGCAGGAGTTTTTAATATGCCAAAAATATGAAATTTTGTGCATTTTTTCGTGTTTGCACTTCTTCTACCATTGTCGAGCCGTTTGGAGATGTATAAAATCCCTTGAATTGCATCGTTGCCATGAGATCAAATGACGAATGACAGCAAACAAACTGAAATCCGTTTGTAATGCTGCAGCTGGCGACGGGAGATGGGCAATGAGTGGGAGTATGGGAGGATGGGAGGATGGGAGATGCATCTAACGCTGCATGGTCACAAATTGTGGTCAATAATTGAATATCGAAGCGCAAATTGAGTTTGGTCACAGCCAACCGACGACAGGCAGGAGAGGGAAAAAGCCGGCTCACATGCTCACGTCCTGCAATTGGTAAAAACAAAACTCAAGTGACTCAACGCAGCAGCGGCGGAGTCAGCTCGACTGGCAGATGCGCTGTCTAATTGTAGTGCTGCTGAGTGAGCTTGCTCTTGAGATAATTTGAGCTAAGCCCGGACTTATGAAACGGAATGCGCAGGAAAGAGTTGCTGAGACTCTCGAGCGGCAAACTTGAACTGGCTCGGCCAGCCCACAACGAATCATAGATTTGGCATAGCAGAATAGGTTTTCGATTTGCGCCAGGCTGGCAGATAAGAGGCTTATCGCAGAATGCGTAGTGTACAGGGTATTATCTGGGTGGGCAGGGGTGGCCATCCGCCCGGCCGCCCGGCCGCCCGGCCGGCCACTTACCTAACAGTTGGACAATGCGTGTCCATGAATACGTATGCATGGCCATTGTGCCCATGCATATGGATTGCCTGTATGTAAATATCGAAACAGGAATATGCCATAGATAAGGGTAAACGCCAAGTTCCATTAGCTGTCGCACCACCCGCCCCGCCCAGCTCTCCGGCTAGTTGCCATCTAAACGGAATGCACCTGTCCTGTTACCTTCTCATTCTTTCTCTTTCTCTTTATCTTTTTTTTTTGTATTCTTGTATTATTATTTGCCTGCTGCTGGTCGACTCTGACCTCTCTGGGCTATCTGGTTTCTGGGCACAAAGTGCACTCTAATAAAGCCCTGTATACTCCGCTCTTCTTATTTTTTTTTTTTTTTTTTTATGTTTCGCAGTGCGTGCGGTTTTTATTGCAAAATTCTTTGCCCGGCCACGTTTTCATAAAAATGCAGTTGAGAATTAATTAAAAACGAATCCGAAACCAAATAAGTGAAGCACAAATTGCAGCGCACGTTGCGTACAAACTTCAAGAAATATAATATAATTTTATATAAATTGGCTCAGTATGCGAGCTGCATGCATAAATGTGCTCTCTGCTGTCTCTCTCCCTCTCTCTCCCTCTCCCTCTCTCTCTCTCTCTCTCTCTGCATATTAGTGGTCAGGCCGAGCGGCTGAGGCATTTGCCTGCTCTTAATTAAGCCCTGGCAAAGGTGAAGCTGCAATCGGCTGGCAATTTCAATTGAGTTTGCTATTTGGCTTACTGCCAGAAGTCAATTCCTCAAATTAGTTATCGATTGCCATCAAAGAGTTTCTTACCTTTTAAATAACGTTCTTCGGCTCGAAGTCCCAATCACAGCTCGAGCCTCAGCGAAAGCCATCCATCCATCCATTTAGTGTGGCTTACGACATGTTGCCGCAGCTCTCACACTTCTGCCACATAAATGTGGCTTCAGGCCTCATTGCGAGCGAGGCCCCAAATGTGCCACATGCCTCAGATGGTTGCGGCACGATTAAGCACGATTTAATGTCCAAAGGCAGCAATCACAAGACGACGATTTGAGCACTGTGTTATGTGCATCAATTACAGATTTTAAAGTAGGCAGAGAGCAGAGTAGAGATCCGTCTACTTCCTGCTAACTAACTGTATACTTCCTATATACATCCTGTTAACTCTTTGCATACTTACTGTATACTCCCTGTATACTCTCTGTATACTCTCTGTTTACTCTCTGTAAACTCTCTGTGAACCCTGTGTAAACCCTCTGTAAGCTCTCTGCATACTCTTTGCAGCCTCTCTGAATACCCTCTGTCTACTCTCTGTAAATTCTCTGTAAACTGTCTGTATACCCTCTGTATACTCTCTGTATACTCTCTGTAAACTCTCTGTATACTCTCTGTAAGCTCTCTGTAAACGCTCTGTTAAATCTCTGTATACTCTCTGTATAACCTCTGTATACCCTCTGTATACTCTCTGTATACTCTCTGTATACTCTCTGTATACTCTCTCCATACTTACTGTAAACTCTCTGTTAACTCTCTGTATACTTACTGTAAACTCACTGTAAACCCACTGTATACCCTTTGTAAACTCTCTGTTTACTCTCTGTATACCCTCTGTAAACTCTCTGTAATACTCTCTGTTTACTCTTTGTATACCCGGATACTCTACTGAGTACATTGACCATGCAGGGTATACTGAGTATCGATTGCCAAGCATCGATTATCAAGTGTCAAGCATATAATAAGCTGCTCGCTTGCTCAATTGCTAGTTGCGCGGAATGGCTTAAGGGCAAGCGCCGTTTGCTTCCCTCGAGAACTTTAAACTAAACGCTTGCATTAAGTTTCAACTAGTTTGAACTTACTCCCCACTCCCACGCCCCCCACCTCCACGACTTTTACGGCATTTCTTTAAGCTTAGCGAGCAGCGAGCCAGCGAAACTGAGCGAAAGTTAAGGTCGAAGTTGTGACGGGAGCTGGAGCTGGAGTTGGAAGCGTAGTCAATAGCTGAGGCACGCAGCATTTCTTTAGCAGTTGCACACATAACAACAATAAGAAGAAGAAGAAGAAAATGGTGTGCAAACGCTTCTTGTGCGCTTTATGACAATGTTATCGGCAACAGCAACAACAACAGCAACAGCAATGAAAGCCAACAATAAAGCCGGACCAAAGCTAAATAAAATAAAAAAAAAGGAATGTATATATAGAAAAATTGTTGCTTCAGCTCGTTGTCGGGCATATTATTGCTGCTGTTGCTGTTGTTGTGTGTGTCCTTGCTGTCCTTGTTGTTAGTATTGCAGTTGTTGCTGTTGTTGTCACTGGTTGAAGTCAACATATTGTGGCATTTTAAGCGGAAAATATGCCTTACTTCCGGTTTGCTTTACAGCAATTTTTTTTTTATTGTTGTTGTTGTTGTTGTTGTTGTGTGATACCCTGCATAAAAGCAGGCAAAGGAGTAGGCTGGTCTAGTGCAGAGCTAACCTGAAGCCAGCATGGAATATATATGGGTGCCTGTATAGGGTATAAGGCTAGGCTTGGCTAGCCATGTTTCTCCTCAAGGCAGTTGATGAAGCCATCTCACTCTAACAGAGACTGCCTAGCTCTGTCTCACTCTCACTCGCCCAGCTGCTAACAGCAGACGACTGCGCTGTAAAGTTAACAGTATTATACGTAACTGTAACTTAACAGTATTCTCTTATGCATATATAGTCATAATCATGCCAGCGTATGCTGTAGTCGTGCATGCCCGCTGGCCGCATGGCGGCTGCTGTGCTTGTTGTCACACTGCTCTTATTGCTGTCGTCCTTGTGGCAATGGCTGGGCATGGTGAGCACAATGTGCGCACATACACATGTCCATGGCTGTTGACTTGTTTACCGTTATAAGAGCGGCGCCAAGATGGCTGGCAAAGTAACTGCTAAACAGGAAGTCGCCGGTAATTGCGCCTGTGTGCGTGTGTGTGTGTGTGGATAGCGTTTAATAGCTCCTATAATATTGATATACATATATATACATATATATACATATATATATAGCCAGTATAATACCTGCATTCCCAGCACAAATGTGCTTCGAGTGCATTTGCATAAGCAGATTACGCATACGCCGCGTGCATTTCGCTTAGCTAAGCCCAAAGCACTTCGACTTAAGTTGGCACAAAACACCACGGAGCAAGTTTCTAGCCAAGCAAAGCCAAGCCAAGCTAATAGACGAATCAATGGGGAGAGTTTAAAGTGAAATATTCAAACTAAATAACTGAATAAGCAACAAAAAGGGAAATCAAAGCGAACAGCCTTGCCCGCATTTGGCTAGGCAAATGCAGCGGCAACTTAATGGCTCGAGGCTGTGACAATCTAATTAAAGCAGACAAAAACTCTTTGGCCACAGCTCGAAGTTGTGCTGCAATCGCCGCTGCGGCTGCCCACGGACTGCCTAAAAGTAGAGTTTAGTTCTATTTACAGTAAGGTTCAGTCTTTAATTGCACTTGCCTAGGGGTTTTGCGGGCAACAGCTGTCGCTGGAGGCGGCCAAGAGAAAGAGAAAGTCGGAGAGAGAGAGAGAGAGAGAGAGAGGGCGAGATACGGGGATTTGTGTTAAGTTTGCAGTAAAGCTGCTGCTGCGCTGCCTTTGCTATTATGGGAAGCCATGCGCAGGACAAGGACAAGGACACGCCACAAATAGTAGCAGCAGCAGCGGGAGCAGCGCCAACAATGCTTGGTGTAAGTGAAATGGAATCCTTTGGCAAACAATGGCCCATTATTAACATTTACCGCAATCGGAACAACACGACACGACACAAAACACGAGCCAAACATGCACTGCGCACAACTTTCAAGACCAGCCGCAAAAGTTCCGCCTGGCAGTTGACTAAAAAGAAAACAGCCCAGAGCACTGCAGTCGGGCATGCCCAGCCGCACAGATACCTTAGCATACGTCACTGATCTATGGCAATTGGAACAGGACTCTCTCCACTGATATATCCAAGCTAACTATTCAGTATTCAGATACTCATTAGCCCAGCTGCATGGCTTACTTACTCACAGCAAAGCCAATACAGCCCTTTTATAAATAGTCGTGCAGGGTATACAAACAGAGAGAAAGCAGCAAAGTAAGAAAACAAAAAGAAGTCCCAAGTCCAAGTCCAAGAGCAAGAGCAAGTCCAAGTCCAGAGTCTGCACCAAATAAAAGTTTTCGTGTGAAATTGGAATTGGAATTAAAAGCACAATAAAGGCGGATGGCAAAGGAATAAGCGAGTGTGGGAGACAGCCAGAGCGAGAGAGAGAGAGAGAGCGAGAGAGAGAGAGAGCGAGAGAGACTGGCAAAAGGGGACCAAATAACTTAAGGCTAAATGATTTGTGGGTGCTTAACCAAAGCCCATTTGCAAATAGATAACATTAGGCAGGCAACAAAAAATGAGGACATGCAGCACACATGGACAGCCTGCGAATATGGCCAGCAAATAAGATTAACAGTTCCCCGAAAGTGACAGCAATTAAAAACCAAAGGGCCGATAGTAAGGGGATTACTTGGGACAGGGGTGCAGGGGGCGCTGAAGCGAAGAGGAACACAGGAACAGCTGAAGAAGTTTCACGAGAGCTGCAAAAGGATTGTGTGAGAGATGCAAAGTTGAAGCTGGCAAAGGGAGCATCTGTTAACAGAGCTGTTAACAGAGCTGTTAACAGAGCTGTTAACAGAGCTGTTAACAGAGCTGTTATCTTCATGGGGTAAACATAAGGTAAGATTGTAGATGGGTAGGCAGAAAGATCTGAGTTCGTCTTGAAACTGAAACTGAACCACAAAGGAGCTCATCAGGTCTCTAGGCAGCGCTTGTAGATATGTCCCAGACTCTCTAGCAGAGAGCGAGACAGGCCAAGAAAGAGCGAGAGAAAGAGAGATAGAGAGAGCTGGTATATATATTTTTCCCAATAATAATAATTCAGTTTATTTTGCAGCTATTCTCGCAAACTCCATAGCTCATCCATAGTCCCCAGAACTCAACGTCTGTAAGTACGACTTATTCTAGTCTGTATTTTGTTAAGTTCTTCTGGGTAATATACGTATTTATATTTAGATTCTGTTTAGCCTGCTGCCGCTGCCCCGCGTCGTGTGCCCGAGCTGAAATAGTTAAAATAAATAGTATTTGCTTTGTATGCCTACACATATTTGTCGATCAACTGGCCGTCTCCATTTGTGTTAAGCTGAATATTTGGATATGAAACAAAACTAATAATGGTTGTTCATACGGATCCCCAGATATTTCGATTGTCCCAGAACAGGCCCGTGCTGATGATGCTGCTGATGCAATCGCTGGAGGAGCCGATGCAGCCCGACGAGGACATGGACTCGAATGTGCCGACGATCACGATGCCCCCAGCCGACCTCGATATAGCCGATCCACTCTATCAGCAGCAGCAGCAGCAGCTGCAGTCAGGCACCACCGTCGAGATCATGGAGATCGCCGACGACTCCGATGGTGAGCAAAGGGCCGACGACATGGATGTGGTCGACGGCAGCGAGCTCGTCGAGTATCAATACGAAGAGGACGTCATGATGGAACTGAACAGCAGCAGCAGCAGCCCGTGCCAGGACTAAGCTCATCGTCTGCCTTACGCGACTGACGCCTGGAGTCCTCTTCTGTGAATCAACGTTTTTTGTGTGAACTTATGAATTGAACAATATTAAACTTCCATGTGCATGCGATGCTATCGATCAATTAGGCTGCGGGTGGACCAAAACGTACACGCTGAGCAGACGGTCCACTCTATGAATTAGAATTAAGCAAGAAGAAATTGATGGAAGAATGAAAGGATGACGGATGGAAAGGCAAGCGGACGAACGGATGGACGGACGGCACGAGAGATGAACGAATGGAAGGACGGACGAACGAACTGACTGACGACGGATGGAAAGAAAGGTAGACAAACGGACGGAACGACAGATGGACGGACGGATCGAAGAACGGATTGAAGAAACTACGGAAAGATCGATGGAAGAAACAAGAGGCGAACAAGTGGAAGGACGGACAGACGGAAGGACAGTCAGATAGAAAGAAAGACTGACGGAAAGGCGGACGGAACGAAAGATGGACGGACGGATCGAAGAACGGATTGAAGAAACTACGGAAGGGTGAATGGATGGACGGACAAAAAGATAGACAGAAGAAACAAGAGGCGAAAGGGCGGAAGGCTGGAAGGATGGACGCTCGAAATGACGAACGGACGGATAGACGGAAGGATAGAAAAATAAACGGACGGACTGATAGACGGAAGAAAGATAAACGAACGGAACGATAGAAGGACGAACGCATCGTAGATTCTAGAACGGAGGGAAGTGCAGATGGAAAAAAGTAGGAATGGACGGACGGAAATGCGGCTAAGAAGAACCACGCACATTGAACAAAACTAATATACTCTTTCACTTCCTAAATAATTATATTTATATAACTGTTAAGGGGCTCTTCGAACAGTTCTTCGAGCTGGATGACAGCCCCACTTCATTGTATATCTTATATCTGTTTAAACTGAATAAAACAAAGTTGTGTTTGAAGTGTGAACGAGTATTATGCATTGGAGTCAGCTCGACTGCAACGTTCCTGCTGAGTTCAGAGAAAATTTATATTGCTTAACTATTATCTTTGGGCTGGCAACTGTTTTTGAAGCAACAGCCCAAAGACAGCAATAACACATGCACACATGCACACATGCACACACATGCACACATGCACATGCACACAGGCAACTGTCAGAGCTTTGAGAAGTTTATGGTTTAAGCATTATAGAGAACTGAAAGAGCCTTGGCCATGCTTATCCTTCAAGGTCCTGCACCATCTCCTACTCTCTCTCTCTCTCTCTCTCTTTCTCTCTCTCTGTCTGCCTGTCGCTCTAGCAACATGCTTACAAAGTAATCTGCATGCGTGTGTAATGGAATTTATTAAAGTAGCACAGACAAAGGCGCGTGCTGTAAATATGCCAGCTCGAGTGCTAAAAGCTCGCAAATGTTGTTTACTGCATCGAACTGTAGCAAAGTCTTACGACTCTCGCCTGTGACTCGTGAGCCAGCTAAACTGAAGCGCAACTAGACTCGAGGCCAACTTAAGCTTGGTTTTGTCTAATGAAATGCGAACAAAAATCAGAAATTTATAATGAATTCAGTTGCATCGACTAGAGACGGGTTGACTCACTCGATGCGACTCACTCGAGCCTCCTCCTTGCTTCAGCCTTGGCCAGAGTCTACTGCTGAGAAGGCAATAGCAAAAGGCTTCACCAAGGCTGCAGAATGATTCTTATCTATTGGCTCTATGCAGTTCCTCTTTGTGAGCAGGAGTCGAGTCAGCCAGGCCCAAGCGAAATGGTAGTCTGCCCATGGCTTCTCAGCAGACTCCAGTCTGACTCCTGACTCCAGTCTGCAGTTGAAAGTCAGACCCAGCCTAAGCCAGTTGCTGCTTTCAGTTGACTTTGATTAGATCAAGTGTATAGGATTCTTGTAGGACTCTTTCTTGGCTCTCTCTGTCTCTCTCTCTCTCTCTCTACTGCAAGTTGTAGCTGCTTCTTTGACTATAGACACGCTGCATACGCCCGTAGGATGTTTGACTGCCATTGCCTATAACTTGGTTCAACACTCGCCTAAGGCAATCATTGCTGAGCCATCGGAAGTTGCCTGTGCTTGGAGTGAGCCAGGACTCTGTAGAGCTTGGCATATGCATATAGGAATAGCATAGAAAAGTATATGGAATATATAGCTCAAACACGAGCTAAGCAGGCCAGATTCAGCTTTCATTGGAGAGGCTAACACAGCCAAGCTAGTGCCAGCTCCAGCTCCCTTCCCTTATACATATATTACATATAGTTATACATTCCCATATCTGTGCATACACCTACATATTTTAGATATTAACAAATTCATATTTCCACCTCCGCCTTTTGTCAACTCGTGTGTGGTTTGCCGCCCTCTCGACTGACGCAGGCTCTCGCCTGTAATTTGCTTTCCAATTATGTTCTAGAGTTCGGATTTGCTTAATTCCGTTTGACATTTGAGCACCAAATGCACTCGGAATGTTTTCCCGTTGACAATGTTGCAAATTGCATTTAATTCGTACCTCAATTTTTTGCCTGACTGAGCTATAAATAAATTCATTTTGTTCATTTAATTAACTGAAATATTATTAGTCTGCAAGAATTTTGTGCATTTGCATTCGCATTCGCATTCGCATTCGCTGTCGCATCCCACGGCACTGCAATCCGAGCAGCTGATTGGCTTGAGCTCGCTTTGATTCATCTCGGAGAAATTCCTTTGTGCTGCACACAATGCGACGCCTTTTGTATAATATATTTGAATTTGTTTTTGTTGTCCCATTGCAGCTGGATATCCTCACTTGCATGCACGGGCGACGGCGGGTGAGAGCCTAAGATTATAATAAGAAGTCCATAACTTATACAGATACATGCGTATATATGTATATGGATTGTGCAAAGGCTTAGGGCGTGGAAGGAAGAAAGATGTGGAGGGAAAGAGAGAGAGAGTGTGTGGAGAAAGAGCGGAAGAGTATATTGGTTTAAGTGTAAGGGAAGTAAGAGTAAGAGAGAGAGAGAGAGAGAGAGAGAGAGAGAGAGGGAGAGGGGGAGAGAAGGAGATAGAGAGAGAGAATGGCAGAGTATTATGTGTAAGTCAGTAAGAGAAAAGCAGAGACATATAGGGAGAGGGAAAAAGAGAAGTAGAGAGAAATTAGCTTGAGAAGGAGTGAGGGAAAGAGAGTGAGAAAGACAGAGATAGAGAGACAGGTAGAGAAAAAGGGAGTGAGACAGATGGAGAAGGATGGAAGAAAGGGAAAGGAACATATACAGAGAGAGAGAGAGAGAAAGAGAGAGAAAGAGATATAGAGAGAGAGAGAGATAGATAGAGAGAAATAGAGAGAGAGAAAGAGAGAGAGAGAGAGAAAGAGAAAGAGAGAGAGAGAGAGAGAGAGAAAGAGAGAGAGAGAGAGAGAGAGAGAGAGAGAGAGAGAGAGAGAGAGAGAGAGAGAAAGAGAGAGAGAAAGAGAGAGAGATAGAGAGAGAGAGAGAAAAAGAGAAAGAGAGACAAAGAGATAGAGAGAAAGAGAGAGAGAGAGAGAGAGAGAAAGTGAAATGAAGAGAGGGAAAGAGACAGTGAAAGGGAAAGAGAGCTAGAGAAAGAGTGAGTCAGAGGAAGGCAGACGGAGTAAGATAGAGAGAGAAAGGCAGACACAGTATATAGATTGTGTATTAGTTAAAGAGATAGAGAGAGAAAGAGAGAGAGAGAGAGAGAGAGAGAGAGATAGTCATAGATATGTCGACTTCCTTCATCATTTTGCTTCCAGGGCATTTGCTGGTGTCTCAAGCTGCTTAAGTCTATTTATACAGTAGACTTTTAATGCTTTATTGGGTTAGCTGTGTGTGTGTGTGTGTGTGTGAATGTTGTCTTTGTGTGTGTGTGTGTCCTGCTGGATAACAACAAAACTGAAAGTAGGAAGCGCAAACAATAAACAAACAAACAAGCTGCAAAAATGTCACACATTCATCATATGCTGTAATATGTTGCGAGCGGACAAGGGAATCAGCCTCAGCCTGAGCATCGGCCACGGCCACGGCCACAGCCTCGCCTCAGTCTCAGCCCCCAGCTTAGGCCAGTGCCACAACTTCACACACACACACAGGCATAGACACACACACACATGGAGAGAAAGAAGTTTTGATGGGCTCACGCTCAGCTCAGAGTTAACCGCAAGCAAGCAGAAGGAGATACAAGTTGTGTGTGTGTGTGTGGCAGGCATGTGAAGTTGCTACACAGGTGTGTGGGTGTGTGTGGTTGTGTGTATGTGTGTGTGACAGGGTGTGTGTGTGTGGGGCTGTTGTGCCTGGGACTCAGTTCGAAAACTATGCAAAAAGGCACAAAAAGGTCAGTAAATTAATGTGCAAAAATGGACGCGATATAAACTTTGCATACGTGTGCGTGTGTGTGATGGGTGTGTGTATGTGTGTGTGTGTGACGTCTGATGTGCGTGTGTGTGTGTGTGTGCTGTATGGGTATTGCCCATTTGTAGCTTTAGCTTCAAGCAAAAGGCGCCTGTGCTTTGTTTGGCAGTCAAAGCTTAAACATAACACACACAGACAACACACACACATATATGTATAAATATATATATTTATATATGTATATAGCGCAGACCACTAGTAGATTAATAAACGAGTTTTCATTTAGCCAAGCAGCAGCAACAACAACAATTTGCTTCCATGTTTCTGACTCTTGTCAAAGGCTTCTCAGCAGCTTTTTCCCACATTTAATTTTCAATTTTCCATTTATGCTCTGCCACAACACACACACACACACACGCACACACGCACAGTCATGCGGAGGCGCACACGTAGAATATGGCAGCATATGCCGTGCCCTGCCCTGCCCAGCCCTGCCCAGCCCTGTCCTGTGCTGCCATCGCCGCCCCTCATAAATTGACTGCAAAAGTGAAGCAGCCGAAAAACATCTAGCAGCGCCTCATCCCCCTCTCACTCCCTCCCCTCGTCCCGTTCACCCTATTAAATTAGATGAGAAATTTCAACTAATAAATCAATATTTAAATAATTCATACAATTTGTGGGCGCCAGGGCGTGGGAGACTTTGCCAAATTTTCAGGCCTTGAATGATGATCGATTGGCCCTTCCCTCCCCTCCCCTGCCCTGCCCTCCCTTCCCTTCTGGGGGTTGTTAATGCTATCACGATAATCAGTTGAGGCGTTGCTCTGGCTGCTCTCTTCTATCTGCTGCTCACACATGTGATTATGATGTGCGGCAAGTGGCTAATGATAGTCGCATAATTGGCCAGATGAAGCCGGCGCAGGTCAGCAGAGCAGAATCCTTTCGCTGGCCGGCCATAAGTGATTAGACTGGCTTAGACTAGGAATATCATTATCATCATTGTTATGAACTGTATTATGTCATCATAATCATTAGGGAGGCTTGGCCACCTCAGTGTAATGGAAGCAACTGAGCTGCTGTGGAGTAACTACCTTAAAGTATCCAGACTGAGGGAGATTGTTACAGCTGGGGGCGGAGTAGCCCTCTACTCCTATAGATTGCAACTGCTTGCTTTATGAATCGGAACGGGGCAGGAGATACTCAAGTTGACGTCCTTCCTCAATTGTACAATTCACAGAGAGAGAGAGAGAGAGAGAGAGAGAGAGAGAGAGAGAGAGAGAGAGAGAGACTTATTCCTATCAGCTGAGGCAAAGGCGAGCCTAACACGCCGACGGCATGTCACTCACTGCTCGCTGCAGCAATGGACAATGCAACGACTTCTCTCTCTCTCTCTCTCTCTCTCTCTCTCTCTCAGGCAGCACGGGCTTAGAGCCGGCAAATCCACAAAGGGCGCTATTGATGAAGTGCTTTAGACAGCCAGCACGCTGCAAGGAGTAACTAAGAATTCAGCTGGTAATGCTTGATATGAAAAGCCTCTTCTAGAGTTATGCCTGAACTGGACTGTTGGCTGAGCCTTTTCGTACATCGCAATATTGAGCGGACTAGGCTGGGAGTTAGAGAACTTCTGTGTGGCACAAGAACATGAACTGAATTCCATTGGAGCTGCCAGACGATAGAACTCTCAGACTGAATATATCAGAAGGCATAGAAAGCTATGTCTACTTGAATATGCAGTTGATATCGCGGCCGTCGTCAGCTTTAGCAAGAAAAGTGTCAAGCTTGCAAGCCAAACAATGAATTTTCTTCAGATTCCGGGTAAGCACAGATGGTGATACGAGTGGGGGGACATATAAGAAGAGCTCAAAGGAGCCAGCGTCAACATGCAACAAGGGCAGCAGCAAGCTGGCAGAGTAAACTAATGCCAAATGCTGATGAAACATTACACTAATCATTAGCATTGTTATTGTGCTTATATATTATTATTATTATTAATATTTTTAATATAATTATTATTATTAGTTGTATTATTATTATTTTTATTTTTATTATTAATATTATTGTTAGTATTATTATTTTTAATATTATTATGAATTTTATATTTTATTATTATTGGTATTATTATTATTATATTTATTATTGTTAAAATTATTATTATTATTAGTATTATTATCTTTATTAATATTAGTATTATTATTATTATTATTATTATTATAATTTTTATTATCATTAATTATATTATCATTTTTAATATTATCATTATTATTATTATTATTATTATTATTATTATGATTATTATTATTAGTATTATTATTAATATTATTGCTATTATTATTATTTTTTCATTATTGTTATTCTTATTATTATTATTCAGACTATTATTATTATTAATATTATTATTATTTTTATTATGTATTATGTATTATTATTATATATTATTATTAAAATTATTATTATCATTATTATTATGAATTTTTATTATTATTAGTATTATTATTATTATTATTATTATTTTTATTATCATTATTATTATTATCATTTTTAATATTATCATTATTATTAGTATTATTATGATTATTATTATTATTAGTATTAATATTACTATTGTTATTATTATTATTATTTTTTTAAATATTAACATTATTGCTATTATAATTATTATTATTATTATTATTATTAAAATTACGATTATCAATATCATTATTATTATTATTAATATTATTGCTATTATTATATTTTTTCATTATTATTATTCTTATTATTATTACTAATATCATTATGATTTTTATAATTATTATTACTGTTATTATTATTAATAATATTATTATTATTTTTACTATTATTTACTATTAATATTAATATTTATTTATCATCGGCAAACTGTCTAAAAATTAATCTCTTCGATGCATTTAGCATCTCATATCGTAGCTTAGTCCTTTCTGCAGCTCTCTCTTCCAATCTTCGACTCCTCATCCACCCAATAACCACTGAAAATTCCAACTGATTCAGCGCCCATGATGTGCAGCGAGCCCCAGCGCATGTTGATGCTTTCAACAATATTTTAATCCGCATAGAGTCTCCTTCTGTGCCTTCGCCCTGTGCGGAGCACCTGTTTTATGCCACGCCTACTCTCTCTGTGCACATTTTAAGCAATTAGCACTTGGGAAATTTGAAAAAAAGGAAAATAACGATGAGTTTTCTGCATCTAGTTGGCTTTGCTCGACTTTCAGGCTAGGAGCCTCGGCTCGCCTCATTTTTATTTCAGTTTACTCCCAGAGCTTCTCTGGAAAACAACTAAATTTTCGGCTCCAAATTGAAAAGTGAAAAATGTAAAATAAATAAAAATTTTCAAATAAATTCAACATTTTTTTTTTTTCGTAAAATTTCGGATCGACAAAATTTGTATATATATATATATTTTTTTTTTTTTGGCTTAACAAAAGCAAAATTGAAAAGCTTGAAATATGTTGTAAATTGTAACTCAAAGAAATTGAGTTTGCTTGATTGATATTTGTGTTTAATTGTGCAATAAGGGACGAAATTTTTTTATCACTGGACGTACAAAGGTTCTGCAAGTGTATCAAAAACAATGTTAATATACTATGTATATATTGGAACAGTGTTAATATAATCTATGCGAGCCATAGACACACCCACCCTAGCGACAACACATTACAATAGCTGTGCGGAGCGTATTCCAATGAACGATTTAGCCTCATATCACAGAGGAACAGATTATTGATTACTTAGATTGGCCAAAGGTAATCCACTCAGCCTGCCCGGGCAACTAAAACTCAAGTAAGTACAATATACAACTATATAGATGGTAGGAGTATGGAATCGGAAAAGGAATGGAAGTGGATATAAGAAAAGTGTAGCGAAAATTGGTGATATAAATGAAGGGGGGTAGTGAGGTGAGTTGAATGGAGTGTGAGTTTAGAATGAAGTGAAGAGTGGTGAGTTGGGGATGGAGTAACGAGAGATGGGTTGACGATGGAGGCGTGAAGAGAGGTGAGTTGTGGCAGGAAGTGAGGTGAGTTGGGGAATGGAGTGAGTTGGGGATGGAGTGAAGATAGATGGGTTGGGATGGAGGAGTGAAGAGAGGTGAGTTTGGAATGGAGGAGTGAAGAGATAAGTTAAGACATGAAGTGAGATGAGTTGGAGAATGGAGTGAGGTGAGTTTTAGGTGGAGTGAACAGAGGTGAATTGGGAATGGAGCGAAGAGAGATTGGTTGGGGATGGAAGAGTGAAAAGAGGTGAGTTGAGACTGAAGTGAGGTGAGTTGAGCCTAAAGTGAGGTGAGTTGAGCCTAAAGTGAGGTGAGTTGAGCCTAAAGTGAGGTGAGTTGGTGAATGGAGTCGTGTGAGTTGGGAATAGAATGAGGCGAATGGAAAGGAGAGGGCTGAGTGGAAGCGAGCACTGATAGGAGATAAATTTGGAATAGAGAGATCCAAGGTGACTCGGAACAGGGATGGAGAGGTGTTAGATCAATGGGAAGTGATATCAGAGGCTAGTCAGCCCGGGAATGTAGAGGTGAATGCGAATCCAAAGAGCAGTTATCAAAGGGGCTAGCTTAAGAGTGAATAAATGAAAATAGAAAATGAAATTGACCAAGATTGATTTCTAATACTTGTGTGTCTCCGTTATGAAACAGTTCCACCTTTGACTGCTTATGCTATTTACTACTGGTTCACGTTAAGTGGTTCACAAATACACAATGCGGGAGACAGGACTAACCGCAAATGAAACAAGGTGAGTCGACGAACGATATCAAATCGAACAGTTTCAATAATTCGCTCTACGCTGCAACAGATGAACATTGTATGCTAATAATTGTTTAATTTTACCATAATAAAAATAACATAGTAAGTACTCTGCCATATGAGACGTGGCTATTCAGCTCTCTATCGATATAATCCCCAGATCGACGGTACCACGCCCTCGCTGAGTGGCCGCGCAGTTAGCGTCGTTTATGGATGTGCTGTATACCTAATTATTCTAACCATTAAGAAAATACTAGCTGACAGATATTTATATATATATATATGAAAATCGTATGAAGTGGATCTGTTTTTTTTTTTTTTTAACTGAAGCAAAGGAGAAGGAAGTTACTATCTATAATGTAACTTGTGCGCCCATACAACTTGAATACTGTTAGCCAACATCACGATTCTGGTAAGTCACTCCGTATCCTATACACATTAGGTATATTATACGGGGTTACTTCCACAGCGCTGAGCGGTACCACGGCACTCGCAACACCTGGCCCCGTCACCCAAACAGAAGATTGTGTTGACGACTTCTCGTTGTTCGTGAAGAGACGCACGCAGAGTCTCGCGCGGATCGCGCTCTGTGCGGAATTGAGAACATTGATGTTACTAAGTGCTACAAAAATAAATGCCGATAAAAATAGAACCATCATTTGTGTATTTAATTCAGAAATCTCATTAGCATCAATGGCCGCCAAACAGCGAATATGGCTTAACGTGTGTAGCGCGCTGCGATAATGTCACATCGAATCAAGCCAATCGAAGTTCTCGCATTGTAATTAGCTTAACATAATTCAAGGACTATACGCCATTGTGATGCCCGTGCATAGAGGGGCAAAGTTGAAGAGTTTATTGGATTTCTGAGACTTGCCTTGGATAAATTCATAGGCCATAGAGTCATAGAATAAGGCAGCCGTTGAGCAATGGAGGCATAGAACCAAAGGGGCATAGAGGCATAGAAGCAGAGAGATATAGAGACAGGCATAGAGCAGAGAGGCATAGAAGCAGAGAGGTATAGAGATATAGAGGCATAGAGGCATAGAGACATAGAAACATAGAACCAAAGGGTCATAGGGACATAGAAGCAGAGAGGCAGAGAGCCATAGAGATACAGATGCATAGAAGCAGAGAGATTTAGAGGCAGCCATAGAGGCAGCCATAGAGGCATAGAGGCATAGAATCAGAGAGGCATAGAAGCAGAGAGGTATAGAGATATAGAGGTATGGAGATATAGAGGCAGAGAGGCATAGGAGCATAGAGCCATAGAGATATAAGAGGCATAGAAGCAGAGAGATATAGAGGCAGACAGCCATAGAGGCAGAGAGGCATAGAAGCAGAGAGGTATAGAGATATAGATGCATAGAGGCATAGAGGCATAGAAACATAGAACCAAAGGGTCATAGGGACATAGAAGCAGAGAGGCAGAGAGCCATAGAGATACAGATGCATAGAAGCAGAGAGATATAGAGGCAGCCATAGAGGCATAGAGGCATAGAATCAGAGAGGCATAGAAGCAGAGAGGTATAGAGATATAGAGGTATAGAGATATAGAGGCAGAGAGGCATAGGAGCATAAAAGCATAGAGGCATAGGCAGAAAGATATAAGAGTCAGGCATAGAGGCAGGCATAGAGGCATAGAGATATAGAGCCATAGAGACATAGAAGCATAAAGGCATAGAGGCATAGAAACAGAGAGGCACAGAGCCATATAGCCATGGAGCCATAAAGCCATAGAGCCATAAACCCACGCAGTTGTATCAAAATAAGCTAAAGCATATCTTTCACACCCTTAGAGTACTCCCAACTATTTAAGCACTTGCACACCGCGACAGGGCATCATAATATCGGCTACTGCCGACGTCAACTTTTTGACATGATGAAAATTAATTGAATTAGTTCAAGTGATGAAAACGAAACGAAATAGTTTGCGTAATGCGAATTATGGCAAATTGGTTTATGGCACACGCGAGCGGAAAGCTTTTCACCACCAGCCGAAAGCTTTTGCTGAGCTATGAGCTTTCACTGTTCTCTTCTGGTTCTGTTTCCCGTGCCAAGCTTTGGTCTTAGCTGTGATTCTTGCTGACTTAGCTTAAAGTTTGGCTTGGGAACAGAGCGGAACAAAGCTTATTGCAAGCTTGCAAAGTTCAGATTGGTCAGATTGGTAAGTTTAATGCCAATAAAATATCGAGCCATAGATTGAACCACTCTAAAAAGAATTGAGCTTGAGCTTGAGCTTCGGCTAAGCCATGACAGCAGCAGGCATTGGAGAGCTTTTACCTAGACGGCAGAGCTCTGCTCGGGCGTATCGTGGGCGATGCTCATGGGCTTTATCTACAGCCAAGCAGTTGGCGTACATTGGCCCCGCTGGTCGACAATCTTGGCCCACTCATTCAGAGAATGTGGAGCGGAGAATCGCATCGATGCGAGCGGTGCATATCGACACGTCGTAACGCAGATAAGCTGAGAACTAACGCCATAGAGCTGAGTATAAAGCGGAATGGGGCCACGGCTGACCGAGCAGTAAGAACTGAAATGATGCAACGGCTCCGGTGTAACTTGAGGCGCATAGTGCTCGGGACTCAGCTGCTGAATCTGATAGCTGTGGCAGCCGCAGGAGTAGGAGGAGGAGTAGGAGGAGGAGGACAAGCGCGACTGCCAGCGCAGCTCGACTGGCGCTACAACGACGCGCAGTATGGCAATGCCCAGTACGACAAGATGCTGGCCGAGGGCAGCGGGCGGCAGGCGGGCCAGGAGCAGCTGGGCAACTTTCAGTTTCAGTATGTGGACTACCAGCCCAAGTGCGGATCGGGCGGCCAGCCGGTGTGTGCGACCAATGGCAGCAGCTACTTCTACTTCGAGAACGACTGCAAGCTGGAGGCGGCCAACATGAAGCTGCTCTTCCAATACGGCACAGGTGAGTGATCGAAAGAGAGAGAGAGAGAGAGAGAGAGAGAGAGAGAGTCGCCAATATGAATCGATGCCTTCACACAGAGCTGGAGCCCACCGAGCTGGAGCGCTGCTTGCCCCAATGCGACAACATACGCTGCACGACAGTCTACTCGCCCGTCTGCGCGGCAGCCAACAAGGATCCGGCTGTGACCTTTGCCAATGAGTGCGAGGCGCACCGACGCGGCTGCCTGACCAAGCAAGGTGAGTAGCGGAATCAGAGGAGAATCAGAGACAGATTTGATTCAGCTTCGCCTTTTCAGTCATGAACATTCTGAACAAGGGACCCTGCCGCCACGGCAGAGCCAAGTCGAAGTCGTCGAGCAAGAGCAGGCGCAAGCACGGCAAGCGTCGCCACAGGACCAACTCCACCACGTCCAGTCCGGGCAAGCAGACCTACTTTATGCTGGCGAACAGGCCCAGCAGCACGTCGACGACGAGCAGCACCACCAGCACCACTACAACCACCACGCCCGTGCCCATGCAGTTCCATCAGTTCAGGGGCCACGGCAATGCGGACGTCTCAGTCTCGCGCGCCATCGATGCCTATAGCGTCTACAATATACCCGATGTGGGCTATAACTATGGCGCCATAACCGACTCGAGTCTGTCGCTCTATGTGCCTGGCGTGGGCACCGTTACAGATACACCACCAAGCACCACCACAACCACTACCACCACAACAACAACAACGACAACGCCTAAGCCTACAACCACAACCACTCGGCGCGCGGAAATCAAATTCATATATATGCCCTATGGCACCACCTCGAGCACCACTACCAGCACCACAACACCTCGCAGCACCAGCACCGCTGCTTCTTTTGTGGACACCATTGCTGGCACCACTCTAGCTGCACCCACCACCAGCACCACCACTGAGCCCATTGTCGCTGTGGCTGCCAATGCAACCGCTTTCATAGCTAACAACACCACCACCAGCCCGAAACCCGACGCTGCCAAACCACATCCAAAACCAGAAACTATCAAAAGGCGCTGACCGTTAATAAACGAATACAGAAACTGAGAACTGAGCTTAGACTATGCAAATTGTATTACTGAGTGGGTTGGAGATAGGTTGGCTAAGGTATACCTAAAGATCTATATCCATGGCAGACCGAGGAAGGATCAAAGGATCCTTTGCCCATAGCTTTGCGGTAACAGACTATAAGCAAGATCAGCAGGCCCTATAGAGCACATATACTCAAGGTTGAGTAGAGAACTGATAAACGTAAACTTAGGAGCTACCCTCAGTCCCTGAGTCTGTCAGGGACTGAGGGTAGCTCCTAAGCTTACGTGTATAAGTTCTAGGACCACTAGGACCACTTACAGTCACCTTCAAACTTTTGTATGTTTATCAAATAGTTATAAAGCATTATATTTTCGTAAAATCTTTAAGTTATCTTCCTAATATCTAAAGGCGTAAAGTTTTTAGTCTTGTGAATCGCTTACTTTGGCATCTCTTTCAGTTCTGTTCACTTTTGTATTTCGACCTTTTGCGCTGGGCTCTTGGAGAGGAACACGAATATATAGGTCGGGCTTGGATTCGTATTTGTGTTGTTGATCTTGACCGTTTGGATGTCATCCTTCTCGGACACTTGCACAATCACCTGGTTGCCAGGTGCTGAGTCGGATGAAGCTGTCGTTGACTCCGCCGAGGTGGAATCGTTGGCAGCATCTGTTGTCGAGTCTGACGATTCTGATTCTTCAGTCGTTGTTCCCTGGGAATCCACTGAGATTGAGGAACTGGTGGAGTCTTCCGTTGTGGAATTTGCCTCTGGGACAACCGAACTAGATGAGCTATCAGCTGGTCCTGGATTCACAGCTGCAGCTCTGCTTAAGCTTTGGATCTTTGGCTTTGTCGACTCCGATGTGTAGCCTTGAGAAGATTCAGTAGTTGTCTTTTGAGAGTAAGGATCAGATTCCTTTTTATCAGGCGCCCCATAAGCCTGATCAGCTGTTGTTGAGTCGGAAGTTGAGGAGCTGGTGGAGTCTTCGGTGGTGGAATTTGCATCTGGAGCAATCGAACTGGAGCTGGAATTATCGGCTGGTTCTGGATTCACAGCTGCAGCTCTACTTAAGCTTTGGACCTTCGGGTCTGTCGAGTCAGTTGTTGTACTTTCAGGAGATTCAGTAGTTGTCTTCTGAGAGTAAGGATCAGATTCCTTTTTATCTGGATCCCCATAAGCCTGAGCAGCTGTTGTGGAATCCGAAGTTGAGCTGACGGATTCTGCTGTTGTGGTATTGTTTTCAGAGGTTTCCGAAACAGTTGTAGCATCCGCACTCTCTGAGTTATCCACTGGCTCTGGATTCACAGCTGCAGCACTGCTTAAGCTTTGAACCTGTGGCTTTGATGTCGACTCTGATGTGGTGCTCTCGGCAGCCTCAGTAGTTGTTTCTTGAGAGTATGACTCCGATACCTTTTTATCTGCAGCTCCGTAAGCCTGAGCAGCTGTTGTGGAATCAGAAGTAGAGGAGCTGGTGGAGTCTTCCGTTGTGGAATCCGCTACTGGAGCATCCGTGCTGGCTTCGTTACCAGCTGTTTCCCGACTCGCAGCTGCAGCATTGTTTAAGCTTTGAACTTGTGGCTCAGATGTCGACTCCGGTGTGGAACTCTGAGCAGATTCTGTTGTGGTTTTCTGAGCGTATGGGTCAGTTTCCTTATTTTCCTCAACCGGTGCTGCGTTATCCAGGCTTGTGAGAGCCGGTGCACCTTCTGATTCAGATCCTGTTGGATTTTTTGTTGAATTCGCGGATGAGCTTTCTGTTGTGGCATTATCCTCTACTTGGGGCCAGGCAGTTGAGGTCGATGATGTTGAGTCGGACTCGGCGTTAGGTGTGGAATCAGATGTGGACTCAGACGCAGAAACTGGTGTGGAACCTGATGTGGAACCGGATGTGGAATCTGATGTGGAATCTGATGCGGAATCTGATGTGGAATCTGAGGTGGAATCTGAGGTGGAATCTGATGTGGAATCTGAGGTGGAATCTGATGTGGAATCTGATGTGGAATCTGATGTGGAATCTGATATGGAATATGTTTTGGATTCAGAGGTGGATTCAGCTGTGGAACCTGTTGTGGATTGAGTTGTGGAATCTGAGGTGGATTCAGATGTGGATTCAGTTGTGGAACCTGATGTGGAATCTGTTGCGGAATATGTTTTGGATTCAGATGTGGATTTAGTTGTGGAATCTGATGCGGATTCAGAAGTGGATTCTGTTGTGGAATCTAATGCGGACTCAGATGTAGATTCCGATGTGGATTCTGACGTTGATTCTGTTGTGGATTCCGATGTGGGCTCAGTTGAGGAATCAGTTGAGGAATCAGTAGTAGTTTCAGCTGTAGTTTCAGAAGCGATATTATTTTCTGGATTGCTTTGAGCTGCTGAACTGCTCAAAATACTAGATCTTTGCTGTGGCTGAACTGGGACCGATGAGGCCGTTGTCGAATCGGGCTCCGATGTAGTCGTAGCACTTGAAGTAGTCGGACTATAACCTTCTTCCTTATAGGCAGGAGCTTTATCAGCTGTCGAATCGGGTGTGGCATCCGAATTATCGGAATCTGGCGAGACAGTAGTGGGCTCCGAAGACGAACTGGAATCTGAACTTGCGGCTGCTTCTGTTGACGAAGCAGAAGTAGCTTCTGCTGCATCTATTGGAGTATCCTCTGGGACAGAGTCCGCATTGATCTCTTCCCTTAGGCTTTGTACTAAAACCTGATCTTCTTCACTCTTTGTCGTTGAATCGGTGGTTGTATCGGATGTGGAAGCTTCCTCTGTTGTGGATGCATCCGTCGTTGGCTCAAATGCTTCGCTTGACTCTGTGGGCAGAGCATCTCTCGAGATTGACACATGATAAGGTTGCAGCTGAGCCGCTGCACGTTGGGAATGATAAGGATTTGAGGGATAAGCGAAAGGCATCGGCGGCCCATAGACTGGCTGCTGATAGGGTCCGTAAGGCCCATAAGCAGGATGGCCATAGGGAGGCGGTCCATATGGCTGTTGGGGTGGATATATCGGATAGGATGGATGCGCTCTCATTAGACCCGCTTGCGGTGAGTACAGTTCCTCTTCCCCCAAGCAAGGTCCATCGTGCAGGTATTTCCAGGCTAGAGGGAGCCGATGGGAAGCAGAGTTAGAGATATAGTCAAGGAAACTGATTGCGTCTGATACTCACGTTCTCCAGAGTGACAAATGAATTGGAGCATTTCGCATTGGTTGTCAAAGGACTTTTGGGTACTCCCAAGCGAGCCACAGATCGGACTGCACGCGAGCGGACACTTGACCGGGCACTCGCAGGGACCCTCGTACAGAATGCGCCAATCTAAACAGATAAAAGATAGATGATAATAATAATCGAATCGTATGATCTTCTCTCTGGCACATACAGTTTCCCGTTAGGCAGCTATAGCGCTGGGCTTCGCAGGCATTGTCGAAGGTCGCTCGCTGGTGGGCGCCTTCGATCTTGGCGCAGACCTCCTGCTTGACATCCGAGCACTGCAGATGGTCGCATTGCGAGCCGTAGTAGTCGGGTCCGCCGTAGCCCCAGCCCCAGGCGCCCGTCAGCAACGTCAAGCCGAGCAAGTAGAACGCGTGCATTTTGTGGACAATCCTCAGTCCAACTATGGCTTAGCCTCGCACAGGCTGCACTTTTTATATGACGACTACGACCTGTGGCGCATGCCCTCATATCGTAGCAATGTCTACGTGTCCGCAGCTCCGTTTCTGTAATTAATTATATCAACGCTTCTAGCTAAGCCAGACGTTAACTTTTTTAAGTTTTTTGTGTTACTTTTTTTTTTATTACATATTTCTGTTGTTCTCATATATATATTTTTTGCAGCTTATGAAATAAAGACAAGCTGCACTCATATCAGTGCTATTCGTGTTAAACGTAAACTTTGCGCCATGGGAAATTTTGTGAATTAATTTTGTGATGTTTGTGTGTCCAGCGAACACTTTGCAAATTACGAATATGATAATGATTAATTATGAAGGCACGCAGCGCATGACGATGCCAAAGACAATTTGTCAAGGCCAGCAGATAGTGGCACTCAGCTCGAGTGCACTCATTCAATATTATTATTATTTATGATGATCCAATCGAAATCGTGGAATGTCTTCGGCTTCCATTGAATTAACTTTGTTGTCAACTTTATTTATAGAAAGAAAATCCTATAGGTGCAGGGGCTTGAGGTAGGAAAAGAGGTGGATACTCTGCAGGAGAGCTAAAAACATCATACCTCCAGCTGAACAGTCAGGCTTTTCTCGAAGACTTTTGATGTGATATGTCAAGCTGATCTATGAGATCAATGACATATGAAAGGCCAACAAGTGCTCGATATCTTTCTGATATCGAGTGTATAGGAGATGGCTTACAACAGGTTCCACTTCTGTAATACAGATCGATAATCGCATAACTCTAAGACCTGTATGACCTCAAGCCGAGAGATAATAACTAAAGCCCAAAAGACCTCCACACGTCCACGATTTTCGAATATCTCTGTCATCAAGTGTCAAAGAAATTGCTAAGCTATCAAAAATATACATATATACATATATCTCTACAGATATGCAAGGTGCACAAAAAAACTCGTATTACTTATGACCGCACAGTTGAGGTAGGTCTCTTGGCATATCTCGCGTATCAAGTATCAGAGAAACTGCTTGGGTATCAAAAATATGTTTATTTCATTATATATGTGCTGGGTAAAAAAATAGAATATCTTATAATCATAATGGAATACAACCGATCTATAGCTATATATATATACATATGTTAGTAATAATATGGAACATAAGCTGACGCGGAGGCGGTGGCATAGGGCCTAGGCGGAGCATTGGCATAGCTCTGCGCAAAACGGGGCCTAGGAGCCGATCCGTAAGGAGCTCCAAAATTGGATCCATAGCCGGGAGCATAGCCAGATCCGTAAGCGAAGCTATATGCGAAGCCAGTGGGCTTGTAGTCAACAGACCTGGATGGGATGTCGTAGGGCTTGAGCGTTGGTCTGCTCGTGGTGGTGGGGCCGTAGCTCGTTCCATTTCGTGTCGAGTTGTTGTAGAGGCATCCAATGAACTTCAGCGGCTCCGATAAGCCCCTGTAGTGGAGCTCCAACTCAGTCTCCTCGGCGCACGTCTTATGGCCAGTTGTTGGGTTGGTTATCTGCGAGGCCATGGAGAGTCTAAAGACCCGGCCATTGGGCATTCTGAAGACCAGAGAAACCAGAGTATTCTATTCGAAAGAAAATATAAAGAGCAGTGATTGTCGCGTGCTGAACTCTATACCTAACACAAATGCTATTACGTGTAGAAGCTGCTGTAATGTTACACTAGCTGTACTTACGGCATCCAAGTCGATGCTGACGGTTGTGGGCGCTGCTGTGGATGGTGTTGTAGCCAGCGGTGTGCTCGACTCTAATATTGACGATAATATTATCGAGGATTGAGTAGCTGTAGCAGTGGGGGATGTTGTTGTGGATGGTGTTGTAGTGGGGGATATTGTTGTGGATGCTGTTATAGTGGGTGATGTTGTAGTGGATGCTGCGGTTGTGGAAGCTGTTGTAGAGGCTGTTGTAGTGGATGGTGTCGTTGTGGATGCTGTTGTGGTGAATGGTGTTGTTGTGGAAACTATTGTTGTGGATGCTGTTGTTGAGGGTGATGACGTTGTGGAGGCTGTTGTAGTGGATGGTGTTGTGGTGGATGGTGTTGTGGTGGATGATGTTGTTATGGGTGATGTAGTGGATGCTATTGTTGTGGAATCTGTTGTTGTGGAAGCTATTGTTGTAGAAACTGTTGTTGTGGGTGATGATGTTGTAGTGGATGGTGTTGTGGTAGGCACTGCAGTTGTGGGGAATGTTGTTGTAATGGGGTCTGTTGTAGATAGCTCTGTTGTAGTGAGCTCTGTTGTTGTGGATGGTGTTGTGGTGGATGCTATTGTTGTGGGCACTGTTGTTGTGGATACTGGTGTAGTGGATGTTGATGCCGTGGTCACGGTTGTTGTTGTGGGCGGTGTAGTAGTTGTAGACACTGTTGTTGTGGATGGTGTTGTAGTGGATGTTGTTGTAGTAGTCACTGTTGTTGTGGATGGTGTTGTAGTGGATGTTGTTGTAGTAGGGACTGTTGTTGTGGGTGCTGGAGTAGTGGATGTAGTTGTAGTGGGCACTGTTGTTGTGGATGCTGGTGTAGTCGTTGCTGCTGCTGTGGATGCTGCTGTAGTGGATGCAGTTGTTGTCGTGGAAACTGGCATTGTAGCTGCTGCTGTAGTGGGTGCTGGTGTAGTTGTTGCTTGTGTTGTAGTCGATGCTGTTACAGTCGTTGCTGCTGTCGTGGATGTTGTTGTTTTGCAGTTCGCCGTAGGTTTCCTGTATGGAATCGGTCTCGGCCTTGGTGGGCGCTGAGTCAAATATTCGCGCATGTTTCTGTAATAGAAGCCGTTGGTCGGCGAATAAGTGTCCTGTGCCTTGTAGTAGAGATAGGGATTATATGGTCTCGAATAGGCTAGATCTGAGTCCGCAGATTCATATGAGTAGGCTGAATCACCGTAGGCGTTGACACTCGCATAGGCGCCAGCCAGCGGTCGATCATTGTAGTCGAGCCACGTTGGCTCTGGCAGGCAATGCCTGACGTCCGCTTCCACAAGTGCTGAAGAATAATTCAGATTAGAGATCAGAGAGTCTTAGGTTGATCAGCAGCTGTAAGCCTACCTCGTTGGCCATCGAAGAGCAGACGCACATTGAAGGCGTTCAGGCAGCAAATGTTCTGGAACGAGCGATAGCAGTAGCCGTTGGTGGCGCACACAGATGGGCCGCAGGCAGCGTATTCCTCACGTCCGCTCAGTGCTTGTTGGTCGTGGTGAATCTGGTCCTCACAGCGCTGGGCTGTGGCCGAGCTAAGCAAACTGAATGCCAATGCAGCGAAAGCGAGCTGTGACCACATCTTGAAGGTCTATGGGCCAATAGTATACTTTGTTCGCCCTGCACTCGCTTTTTTATACCTACGAAAGAAACCCAAGACGCATCGCTGCTACTGCTGCTGCTGCTGCTGCCTCGCACAATCTATAGTTCTCTCTCTTTGTGAGCAGCAGACGTCGGCGGATGTCGGCGTCTTATCAGTGCGCTGCTTACGTGCCTGACCTGCGCTGAAGACGCCAAAGGCTGGCGCCAGCCACACGATACTTTGTACCTCAGACCCTCTGGTTAGTGCCTAACTAACTTAATTAAGTAATCAATGCTAACTAATTAAGTTTAATTCAGCTGCAATGCAATGCATTTCAAATCGAATCACTGCTTTGCACTGCTTGCCAAGCTGTGCGCTGCTTCCCCAACCGTTTGGCAAGCAGTGCATCAAGCAGTGCGCAGCATCTGCCATCTGTTGGCGTGCACAACGAGCGCTGCTTAAGACATATCCTAACTTATATGAACAGTATAACAGCTAAACCTAATTCATAATGATTAAATATATTTTATATAACTTTAAAGGAAATTTAGTCCTTTAAGTTCACTCTGCAAAGACCACGCCCCGTTCGATATTCTATTTCTGTTTAGCATAATATGAAATCATCTTTCTGCATACTTTTTACTTTGCTCGCCTGCGTAATTACATTGAAATAGTTATTTGAAACTTTATTGCGCTTAATTAACTATAAACAACAATTAAGTGTTCCAACTTACAAGTTGGCGAAGGCAAAAGTTCAAACAAAGATCCGGTTACGCAGCGCAAGGTCCACGCACAGTGGTTTGTGAGCGATGCGCAGCTGTTGAATATGTACATATATGCATAGACTCGATACTCATATATATATATATATATATATATATATATATAGATTATCATACTACAAGTGAGGATAAGTAAAATCTTAGTTAAGACTTATATTATTTATAGCATATGAAAACGTTCGACTTCAGTTTTCAGCTCACATTCGGCCCACTGTGCAACAGTTCGAACAGCCCTCGTATAACAGTTGGCACTGCTTGCTGGGCAACTTGTAGGATAAACTGGTAGGACTCCGTGCCAGAACCGCTCAGCTTCGCGCCGGCATCATTCACCAACGCGAAGCCGTTGCGAACGGTCGTCGCAGCTGCAAAGCTTTTCAAATCATTCTGTTCCCATTGAACTCAATCTTTTTTTGTTTTTTGTTTTGTTTTGGCGCGAACTGAAGTGTAAGAGAATTGAGTGATTCATTGTATATATTATTATATACTATAATTATATATACATATATTTAATGATAGAGCGCAGTCGGCGAGCGTAAACAACCGTCCGTCTGTCTGTGGCACAGATGGCCCTGCTGCGTGCAGGTAAGTGTTTCGCTATGGATCCAACTATTTGGCTAGTGCGGAAGTGTTTCGCCTCTATAAATAGTTCGTACACCCGCAAATCCTATTAAATATCTGATGGCATTGATTGCCGAAAAAGAAGAAGAAGAAGAAAAGTAAATAAATTTCCGCTATGGCCACGGATTGCATGGCATGCTCAAGTGCAATATCCTCTTCGCATGGGCGCTGAAAAAAAGGGTGAAAAAAAAACACGCTTGAAATTTCATGTCAATGCATTTATGATTTATTCACAACGACGTCCCGTCCCCTGCCCAGGACCATAAATTCGTCTGGATAAATATAAAATGGACGAGAAATGAAGGGGAGGAGAAGGAGGAAATCAAAAAATAATATTTCCTCTCGTACTCCGCTCTCCCTCTCCCTCTCTATCTCTCTCTTTTGCTAACCCCTAGCTATTTGCTGAGCTCTCCAAAAAATAGTCGCTGGCAAATCTATCGAACGTTGCGTATACGTCGCGTGGGTCCCAGCCGAAAGGCAAACATGTTTATTTAGTGCGAGACTTGCTGCGGCAAGCTGATTCGATTAGCTGCCTAACCGCTGCATAAATGCCAAGCTAACGCACAAAACGGCCAGCAACTCAGCCCAGCCCAGCCCCCACCACTCAACCACTCAACCACTGGCCCTCATTACGTCGCCCGTGGCAGAGAAAAACATCTCGTGGCGGTCACGTGGAGGCAAATTGAATGGCCACCAGCGACGTCTGCTAATTGTATAACTTTCATTTTGTATTTAGTGGCAGAGAGTGGCACAGCGTGGCTCACTCCTCAACCACCTGTCATCACCTGTGCACATCCTCGCAGCCACTGCAGCTCAATTCAATTTGCCATTGTTCCGAGTCTTTGGCCATTTCTTTTCATTCATTGAACGCTTTGTGTGACACTTTTCCCAGTTTCCCCAGTTTGTTGCATTGTGAGGGAAAGGGCAGAGAGCGAGAGAGAGAGAGAGATAGAGAGAGAGAGCAGAAGAGAAAAGAAAGAAAAATTATTCTCAACGCCTTTTTTCATTGGCCGTGATAAATGCCTTGTTTTTCGCGCTGGGTCCCGATGTGAATGAACCCCAAATAGCAGCATTCCTCAACACGTTTACGCATCTAGTATAGAATGGCTCTCGAAATTTATAGTGGAATAATATATGACTGAGGTTAGCCCTAAGCGAGGCGGCCCTTTCATTCTCAGACCCAACTCGTTGAAAAGGAATTTTTATCACTAAAGTGAGGTCTCTTCATCATCCTGTTAAGCTGAGATAAGTTGAATAGTAATGGATGTTACTATCACTGTCATTATCATTGTCATTATCATTAGCATTAGCATTAGCATTAGATCTTTCGTTTTCAGTAGCCTTAACACTATCATTGTCATCAACATTAGCCTGGGCATAAGCGTTGGCATTAGTAATGGCATTAGCATTAGCCTTTGTATTGGCATTGGCATTATTATTATAATAAGCATTAGCAGTTTTATGATCATTGCTATTGTCATTAATATTAGTATTAGCTTTAGCATTCGCATTGGCATTGGCATTGACATTTTGCTAACATTCTTATTCTTTAAGATTATCATTATCATTAGCATTAGCATTAGCATTAGCATTAGCAATAGCATTAGCATTAGCATTAGCATTAGCATTAGCATTAGCAATAGCAGTAGCATTAGCATTAGCATTAGCATTAGCATTAGCATTAGCATTAGCAATAGCATTAGCATTAGCATTAGCATTAGCATTAGCATTAGCATTAGCATTAGCATTAGCATTAGCATTAGCATTAGCATTAGCATTAGCATTAGCATTAGCATTAGCATTAGCATTAGCATTAGCATTAGCATTAGCATTAGCATTAGCATGCTAGCATTAGCATTAGCATTAGCATTAGCATTAGCATTAGCATTAGCATTAGCATTAGCATTAGCGTTTTCCATGCCATAAACATTGTTGTTAAACTAATTATTATATTTCCCATTGTTATTATCATTATCATTATGCATTAGTCCCCATTAACTATACAGTACAATATAGTCGTATACTTGCCGCTGCTTACCACACGATATTCCATTGACAGCAGCTCGCTGGGAAGTGTTTTCTTAGTGTTCGTTCCCCTTTCTATTTGCTTTTATGAACTTGCCACGCGTCATAATGGAGGCAGCGGCGCTATGGCAATGCTCATTAGAATGCCATGTGTACACTCTGCCCACAGCCGGAGCTGCTCGCTGAAATAAACAGCCCGCAGAGCAGTGCAAACATTTGCATACATGACGAAAAACACAAATGAGAGTTCCATGCGAATGTTGGTCAAGCCAGAAAGTGCTGCGGCTCGAGACGGATTGAAAAGGCCGAGCCGTAAAAGAGCATAAGCACTAAGTGCTGCGCATAGAATGCGAGAGGTTCAAAGTTCAACTCGAAGTTTGAAAGGAAGAAAATAAAACAGGAATTTAAAGGTCATGCAAACATAACTCAAATTAGGTTAAGCTTAAGTGGGGTTGGCTTTACACCTACAGTCCGAACGGCAGATAACTCAAAGGTCAAGTTTTGGCTGAGCACAAATAGTTGGCTCGTTGCATCGGCTAAGAGTTTAGGCCCTAGGCCGCAGCGAAATGTGTCAGTAATGAGGCAACAGGCACCACGACGGCCCTTGGCTGCGGACACTCGAAGGCGACAGAGGACAGGGGACAGGGGACAGGGACAGGAGCTGGAGGAGCTGCAAGAGCTCTTCATGCTACGACCTGTGTCCTATGTCAATTTTGGCTCAAGTGCGGCCGCACCTCCAGTCCAATTTGCTCATTTCACGGCTCTCCAGTCTTGGCCGCCTTTTAATAGCATAATTTGGGGGCGTGTGGCCGAGTGGGCGGCGTCGGCGGCTTATGAATTTAGGCGCGACTCATCGCATTGCTTAGCCTGCAACTACGACTCGCGGCTTTTTATTGTTGCCGACTTTTGGGCGCTTATTAAATTTTTATACGTGCACAAACAAAAAATGCTACACGAGATGGACACCGGATTGAATTTCATTTGCCACAAACGGCGACGGCGATGGCGACGGCAACGGCGACGGCGACGCCCCAGCTGCCGTCGACTTCACCTCCATTTTCCATTACACAAACACAAAGAGAGATAGCCCCACATTAAGTATACAAATTTGGTAATTGTGCTCTTCATGTATATTTAATTTGTGTTTTCATTTTGTCTTCCCTCTCTTCCCTCTCTCTTTCCGGCGCACTTTCAACTCACAATTATACTGCTTGTCCCTCGGCTGCTGTCGGCTTGCTGCTTATTCAATTTAAATCATATTTCGCTTTATATTCACCGACTATATCCCGCTCTCTACAGACTATCTCTAGCCGTTTTGAATTCAACTCGAGGGCTTTTGTTGCAGGCTCTCTCACACTCTCCTTCTGCTTTCCCTTTGCACTTTTAGTGAAATTTTAGATGTGGATGCGCACTGCATATTATCACTTTATCGATAACTATCGATTGTTAGATCAGCTTTATCGAATCTTAGATTGACTTTGGCTTGCTCATGCAAGTGCTTTACTCGGGGAAGTATACTAAGTTCAGCACTTCCACTCTGGATCTCTATCTATGTATAATTGTTTCTCTCATTAGCTCTCTGTCTCCCTTTTCTCTCTCTCCATCTCTTTCTCTCTCACCCCCTCGGTCGCTCTTCCTTCCGCACCCCTCCGCCTCCTCAAGTCCCTCGCGGTTCCATGGCAATAAGGAATCAATCGGATATTAAGCTAATTTATAGCTGCCTCCTCTTGAGGCAGTACAAAGCCGATTACGAATTCATGGCTTGCTTCCTGTGCAAATTTTAGTCAGCCAACAGAGAGAAGAGAAAGAGAAAGAACTAGAGACAGAGAGAGAGACAGCGGGCGAGACAATTGTAAGAGGCTAGCCACATATGCAATGGCCCCGAAGTGCGGCAGTCAGGTGTCGTAAATTGTGCTACACTTTGTGGCACTTGAATCGATTCATTTGATTTCCTAGCAGACGCACACCGAGACACGGAGTGAGACGGAGTGCAGCGCATATGGAGTCAAGAGCGAAACACTTGCGGCCAAGTTCAAGTAATCAAAGCCAATATAAAATAACAAAAACATTTAGATCCCCATCCGCTTTGATTTGGATTAATTGTAAACAGCAACGGGGGGGCGTCTACGTAACGTTATAAGCCAATTTCACGGCCATAAATATCAATGCAAAGTGAAAAGAATGAAAAGAAATCAAAGTCAAAATCAAATTCCTTGAGACCGGTAGCCAGAGCGTCGCCAGCTCGTGTTGCTCCCGTTGCCCGGGCTCTGATTTATCCTCGATGAAATTTAAATAACGATTTTTGGTTCTCTTTTTTCTTTTTCTTTTTTTTTTGCCAAGCTAAGCAAATTTATTAAAAAATAATCCAAGCAGCAGAAGCAGCGGTAGCGGCATATAGTCGACGGCTGCATACCCTATACGGAGAGAAGTTGAATAAAGTGGGAGTAGAAGAAGTCTAGTATAATAGTAGTAGTAGTAAAAGAAGTAGTAGTAGTATAAGTAGTAATAGTAGTAGAAGTAGTAGTAGTAGTAGTAAAAGAAGTAGTAGTAGTAGTAGTAGAAGTAGAAATAGTAGTAGAAGTAGTAGTAGTAGTAGTAGTAGTAGTAGTAGTAGTAGAAGTAGTAGTAGAAGTAGTAGTAGTAGTACTAGTAGAAGTAGTAATAGTAGTAGAAGTAGTAGTAGTAGTAGTAGAAGTAGTAGTAGTAGTAGTAGTAGTAGTATTAGAAGTAGTAGAGAGAAGTAGTAGTAGTAGTAGAAGTAGTAATAGTAGTAGAAGTAGTAGTAGTAGTGTTAGTAGTAGTATAAGTAGTAATAGTAGTAGAAGTAGTAGTAGAAGTAGTAGAAGTAGTAATAGTAGTAGAAGTAGTAGTAGTAGTAGTAGTAGTAGTAGTAGTAGTAGTAGTATAAGTAGAAATAGTAGTAGAAGTAGTAGTAGTAGTAGTAGAAATAGTAATAGTAGTAGTAGTAGTAGTAGAAGTAGTAGTAGTAGAAGTAGTAGTAGTAGTAGTAGTAGTAGCAGTAGTAGTAGTAGAAGTAGTAATAGTAGTAGAAGTAGAAGTAGTAGAGAGAAGTAGAAGTAGTAGTAGTAGTAGAAGTAGTAGTAGTAGTAGTAGTAGTAGAAGTAGTAGTAGTAGTAGTAGTAGTAGAAGTAGTAATAGTAGCAGTAGAAGTAGTAGTAGTAGTAGTAGTAGTAGAAGTAGTAGAAGTAGAAGTAGTAGAGAGAAGTAGAAGTAGAAGTAGTATATAGTAGTATAAAGAGTAGCAGTAGTAGTATTATAGAGTGTAATCCAACCAATTTCCCTATCATTCTTCGTTCTTCCCTAAACCAGTATACCCGAGTCGAGCTTCAGCTAGGGTATCCCTGGAATATGTTGATTTATGTGAGTTGGCAAGTTTGTCGATAACCGGCTTAGGATGCTTAAGCCAAACACAACAACAATGACAATGACAACAACAATGACAATGCCAACAACAATGACAATGATAATGAAAACAACAATAACAGCATTGGGCAACAATTGGCCCAATTGATAGCCAGCTATCGAGGCTAGCCCAAGAGCCCAGCTGTCTTGTAAATATCAGTGTTGGCCGTGTTTCATGCATGTTTCTCCCTATGCTCGCTCATCAGCCGCAAAGCGAGTATATTGGCTCTGTGCGCGTCCCTTTGGAGTGTGGCAACTGGCAAAGCATCAACTATTTAGCTATGAGCGTGCATTGTGCAGTCGCTTGTTCGGCTGGCTCGCCATAGCTTCTGCTTTCCATTTTTATTCCCTTGTTTATGGCGCACTTGGAGGTGTGAGAAAAACTAAAAACACCTTTTATGCCTCGCGCTCATATTCGATTTAATTGCAGCGGGGTATATACACTTTGATGAGCAGTCAAATGAATTGCTTCACTTGATTTACTTGATGTGAATACTAAGAATGTGAGGGAAAGAGAGAGATAGGGAGAGGGAGGGAGGGAGCCTCTATGGCTGTGAGAATTTGCTGAAAATAAATTGATTAAACTGGAAATCAATAAAAAAGTGAAACTAATGAGAATCACATAGAAGAGCGATATTGAAATAGCATTGCTTTTCACACAGAAGATCTATTAAGCAGATGAATATGACTCGAATTAGCCATTATTATTCTATTCGCCCACACCCTGTACTAAGGGTATTCACAGCTTCCAGTCGACTCCTCGGGCGCTTTTCTAATTAACTTTTCTTAGCTAGGGAAAGTTTTAATGAGTGAAACATAATGACGAATCGCAACAAATTGAAACTAAAATTGAATTAAAAACCAAATTTCACGCTAACTGGAACGAGTTAAGGCAAATTCCAGCTGATGAAAGAACCGAACGGAACGGCATTAAATGAGTTTGGCTTTGATTTTGGCTGAATTTTTGGCAAATATTAAATAATTCATTTCGCAGAGAGAGAAAATACATTTGAAAGTTTGGCTAAATACATGGAAAAATCATCAAATAATCATCAAAAGCGACACAAAATATAGCCCGGGAAGCAGGAACAATTTAATTAACAGCGCCGAGTGGAGGGGGCGAGAGAGAGAGAGAGATGTTGGGAATCAAGTGGCTCATAACGGGCAGCAGAAACCAATTAAACTGACAATAGAGGCCAATTGACGTGGGTGAAAAAAAGTACAAAAATGAAATCAACAAAATTATATGTAAATGGCAAAGTTTGCAAAACTCTTTACACTCGAACCCGATGCAAATGGAAACAAAACAGAAAATTTCAACTCAAGATTTCTGGAATGATATCAAAGCAGAGAGAAGCAGGCGCAAAAACAATTTCAATGTAAATAACATTTAGGTGTTTGTGAAATGTCGCCTGCCTATCCCTAATTTCCGCTTCGAAAGAGTGAGCGAGGGAGGGATGGGAGGTAGTGGGTAGGTTGGTGGGGATGGAAGGGCCATTGTCCATTGTCAATTGCTTTTTCTATTATTTTTGTTTTAAAGCTTTTAATGTCATTTATTGTCGGGCAGATAAGCACGAACAGAGCCTGGGCCAAAGGCAAATGCACATAGAAAACAATGGAAAACATACAAACTGAGTGTGAGAGTGAGAAAGGGAGTGAAAAGGAAAACCAATTGAGTGGCATATCAAAGGGAAAACACCTGTTTGCATGAAGAGTGTGAACGGCATAGGTAGAGAGAGGGGAGCTAGGATAGCTGTGAAATGTTTCGCTCGATAAGGGATTAGCTAAAGGATTTGCTAACTGTCGATGAATGATATTTGATATATTTGATATATTCATATATTCACATATTCATATATTCATATATTCATATATTCATATATTCACATATTCATATATTCATATATTCATATATTCATATATTCATATATTCATATATTCATATATTCATATATTCATATATTCATATATTCATATATTCATATATTCATATATTCATATATTCATATATTCATATATTCATATATTCATATATTCATATATTCATATATTCATATATTTATATATTCATATATTCATATATATTTATATATTCATATATATTTATATATTCATATATTCATATATTCATATATTCATATATTCATATATTCATATATTCATATATTCATATATTCATATATTTTTAAATTCTTATATTCATATGTTCATATATTCATATATTCATATATTCATATATTCATATATTCATATATTCATATATTCATATATTCATATATTCATATATTCATATATTCATATATTCATATATTCACATATTCATATATTCATATATTCACATATTCATATATTCACATATTCATATATTCATATATTCATATATTTATTATATATTCATATATTCATATATTCATATATTTATTATATATTCATATATTCACATATTCATATATTCATATATTCATATATTCAAATATTCATATATTCATATATTCATATATTCACATATTCATATATTCATATATTCATATATTCACATATTCACATATTCATATATTCATATATTCACATATTCACATATTCACATATTCATATATTCATATATTCACATATTCATATATTCATATATTCACATATTCACATATTCATATATTCATATATTCAGATATTCAGATATTCAGATATTCAGATATTCAGATATTCCTATACTCATATCATTCATATACTCATATCATTCATATATTCACGTATTCATATATTCATATATTCATATACTCATTCATATATTCATATCCTATTCAGAATAATACTACAAATTATTTCTCTAGATATTTTTATTATGCTGATTAATGGTTACATAAATATATATATGTATATATACCGATCTCCATATTATTATTAGTATTATTATTCGTATTTCGTTAGTTATTTCTCGTAGTGCCCGCTTAGGGCGCCAGGCAGCCGCTTACTTCGAAGAACGTGTCGGTGCCCTGGCTCAGGCTTATCTGGTAGACATTCGCCGTGGCGCAGTTCAAGTCGATGGCAACGCTGAATATCTGAACGCCGCCAGCGCTCACGACGAGCCTGAAGGGATTCGAACCCTGCAATGAAGAAAGAAACGTTTACGAATAAGTGGAATGAAGGAATGAAAAAAGAAGAGTTGAGCTAAATGAAAGAAGGGCGAGGCAGATTGATCAAAAAGAGAAATTAAGTGAAGTAGGTGGAGAGAGTAAGATGGAGACAGATACAGAGAGAGATAGAGAGAGAGAGAGAGAGAGGGAGAGAGAGAGAGAGAGAGAGAGAGAGGGAAAGAGAGAGATTCAACTACTTACAGGTGCTGTGGTCGGTGCTATCGTCGTAGGTGCAACTGTAGTGGGAGCAATTGTGGTAGGCGCATCTGTGGGAGCAGCAGTAGGAGCAGCCGTAGGAGCAGCCGTAGGAGCAGCCGTAGGAGCAGCCGTAGGAGCAGCCGTAGGAGCAGCCGTGGGAGCAGCCGTGGGAGCAGCCGTGGGAGCAGCTGTAGGAGCGGCCGTAGGTGCCGCAGTAGGCGCTTCAGTGGGAGCAGCTGTAGGGGCAGCAGTTGGAGCCGCTGTGGGAGCTTCCGTAGGCGCTGCTGTTGGAGCCGCTGTAGGAGCTGCCGTAGGAGCTTCCGTAGGTGCCGCAGTAGGTGCTGCAGTGGGCGCAGCTGTGGGTGCTTCCGTAGGGGCAGCCGTAGGAGCAGCTGTAGGAGCAGCAGTAGGAGCCTCAGTGGGTGCAGCTGTGGGTGCGGCCGTAGGGGCAGCTGTGGGTGCTGCTGTTGGTCCATATGGTGGGGCATATGTAGGAGCAGCTGTGGGCGCTGCTGTGGGTCCGGTGACAGGAGCAGCCGTCACATAGACAGGCGGATAGATCGGATAGGTGCCGCTCACTGGCTTTCCGTAGGCGCCCGGTGCCTCGGCAATGGCTCTGGCGCCATTGGGTCCACTGGCCGCGGCATAGGCATACGATCTGGCGCCCGTTCCGGTGGCCACGCTGTACTGCGCATTGCCGTACGACGGCGCCACCTCGCTGTACAGATAGTCCAGCTGGGAGCTGCCTCCCGACGCTGCGCCGTACTGGCCGTAGGTGTAGTCCTCGTCGTAGGAGTCGCCGTAGTATTGGGCAACGGCGGCAATGGCCAGGCTCAAGAGCAGGAAGTAGCTGAGCGCAGACATGGTTGAGTGGTGTGGTGCTGGAGTGGTGCTTGGCCGACTGATGTCTTGTTGGCCCCCAGCGTTGCCTTTTATGAGCAGCTGGCGATGTCTGCAGCGCTTGAAGCTTACCGGATGACGCGACTCAATCGCCTTTGTCCACAAGCCACACACATGGATGGGCACTGGCACTCGCTCTGGCAGTGGCAATGGCAGTGACAGTGGCAGTGACAGTGGCAGTGGCATAATCGTTCTATCGGCGCACGTGACTCATTGTCTGCCGCTAACCGGGCAACTCGCTGCGCTTTCGAGCCCCGGCTAACTAAGCCACTTTCATCATCAACTGCTTCAATTTTTGTTCTTTCTTTCTGCTCTGCAAAGCCCGCTTATCGGCGCCCTACGTGCATTCTGCTCGCGCTTCGACTATGACATAACAAAAACATAATTGTAGAGTGCAACACACACACACACATACTAGCGCACACACACACACACTAGCGCACACTCGCTCTATTTTTTCTAGCTCCCTCAAGTTTTAATCGGTTTTCGAGCTGCGCAATAAAAACTTTGTTAATCACATTCACTTTTTTTCCCTCGTCGTGGCTCCGACTAGCCAGCTTTATGTGTTAACTTAGGTCCGAAACTGAGTATATATATGCTTATATATATACACACATACATATATATGTATAGATGTCCATCAATTTTGAATCTTTACTCTTGGGATATTCGATTTTAATGCGATTATTGTTGTCGAATATAAAATAAACGGATTATCAAGTTGTCTGAGAAACTTATCTCAGCTGCCTCTGCCTCTGCCTCTGCTCTCCTTGCTTTCTCCTTGCTGTACTCTGCACTGCTTGACTTGATAGGGTGTACTTGTTTTGTGGAGTCTTATGTAACAGGCAACGGCAGTCATGGAGTGGGGTGCATACAGCGCCAGCTCTGCTTCCATCTCTGCCATCCCTGTCATACCTTCGCCTAAACACTTCCTTAGACACCTTTGTATCTATTACCATAGCAAATACTGGTTTTTAATTCAAATAGTGCTCATATAGTGGATGTTCTTAAGTAATAACAACATGGAGCTGCCAGCTAGTTTTTATTTTTTGTTGGCAACACGCAACATTAAAATCTTGCGTAATTTTTGGGACACCCCCCACACCTCTATATCAATGCATGTCTAAATACTTCTCTTTACTATATACATAGATACAGGTATGCATCCTTCTCTATACAGCGATAAGGAAGTATCTACTAGAGCTATAGTTCCTTAGTCTTTAGCTTGTATGGTTAAATATATAATGTGTTTAAGCACAAGCAAGCGATCCACTTGCAGCTATAAAAATAAAAATCTCTATGCACATTTTTAAGTATATTTCAAACTACTTTTGCTTTAGCATATTTTGTTAAGCCAGAGCTGCTCGGCCAGCTCCCAACTTGTTTAAACAAACTAATCTTTTGTCTCTTCCTCCCTCTCTCTCTCTCTCTCTCTCTCTCTCTATCTCTCTCTCTCTCTATTCACAGAAGTTGTTGCAAGCTATACAGCCGCTAGTCGAGTAGAATGCTGCCTCTCTCTGCTCCCTCCCCTTCTCTCTCTCTCTCCCTTTGAGGAATATGTAAACCGCAACAGCTGCATGCATTTGGCACTGCACCCAGCATGAGCGGCTGGGGTGTTGGGAAGTTGGGCTTCTTGCAGCTAGCTGAAGAGAAATACTCAACATTTATTTGTGGCCAACAATTCATTTGGCTCGCGACTCGACACCCGGTCCAGCTGGCAAATCAGTCAGAGCTGCCTGCCCTCCATTTATTTATTGGTAGAGGGTGGAAATGATGCCAAGGATACCCTGTAAAGTTAGTTGGGAATGCTCGAAATGATGAGAGAGAGAAAGGAAGAGAGAGAGAGAGAAGGCGAGAAAGATGGAAAGGCTGAAAGACTCTCTCTCTCTCTCTCTCTGTCTCTCTCTGTCTCTCTGGCCAACTTAGGGTATCTGCTAGTCGTGCACTCCCGAGCACTTTTAGCTCTCACTTTTAGCTCCCTCTCTCTCTCTCTCTCTCTCTCTCTCTCTCTCTCTCTCTCTCTCTGACTATGTTAGGGTATCTGCTAGTCGTGCACTGCCAAGCACTTTTAGCTCTCACTTTTAGCTCTCTCTCTCTCTCTCTCTCTCTCTCTGTCTTTCTGTCCAAGTTAGGGTATCTGCTAGTAGTGCACTCCCAAGCACTTTTAGCTCTCAAACTTTTGCCACACTTTTGCACGCCATCAACGTAGACCTAAAGACATCTTTGAAGGGCGCAGGGTATGCACACACATAAAAGCACACACACGCCCATCCACACACACCCACACACACCCACACACACACACAGGCACACAGGCACTCTCATACTTTAGTTGTAAAACAATTTGATTGCAACTTGTTGCTCGTTGGCTCCCTCCGCACGCCGCGCACTGCTTGCTGGAGCTGCTGTTGCGGCTGCTCAAGTGTCGGCAAAGCAGTTTGTCACGCAGGCTTTCGCACAGTTGGGGGTGGGTGGGGTTTCTCGCCTGCTTGCGTACGAAAATGATGGACAGCTATGCGAGGGCCAGGCTGGGGCCAGCACGAATCGCGCTCGTCTCATTTGCCTGGCTGCGCTGATGTGGAGCAGTCGCGTTTGTGTTGTTGTCGGGTTTTGTGATATGTTTTTGGCGCCAGATAAATTTCGAATCATTTGTATAAATAAATAACCAAACAGCGGGCGTTAATTAAACAAAGCGGCAACCCAAACAACAACAACAAGCAACAAACAGAAAGAACAACAAACAAACATCGACAAGTTTTGTTCGAAATGTAAGTGAAGATTTCCTCAAGTCAAATGAAATTTATGCTCTCGCTTTTGAGATGTGCGAAAAATGATATAAATATGCATGGGAAATATTTTAATAATCGCAACTGAGTAAATTTATAATGATTAAACAAGAACAAGAACAAGAACTAGAAGAAGAAGAAGAAGAAGACAAAGAGCAACTTTTGTATATATTGAAGAAATCAATTTTACGATTGTTTCTTGGGGCAGCAGCAGCAAGCGCAAGAGCACTTAGCTAACTTTGATTAGCTGAAGATTGTGGGCGAATTCCAGAATTTCATTCCAGCCAAATCAAAGAACAATAACAAACGTGGCAACAGCAGCAACAGCAGCCAGCGTCAGCTAATCAGCTAAATAAACAGAAATATCCGACGGGCTAAGTGGAAAAGTTTTCGGGCCAAAAGCATCCGCAGGAGGACAGAATTTGATGCTTCGCGGAATTACTATGGACGCGAAGCATTCATATTAGAAATTTGTGAGCAGTGAGTGCATAAAATGTTCATTAGCCTCGGTTGGGTTTCGGCTGGAGCAGGCTAAGATATGAGTCGAGCTGTCAAGTAGATACAAAACTAAGTAGGGCTAGCTATATGAGGCTGGAAGGAGCTAGAAGAAGAACATAACTAGCATTCAAGCAGCAAAAGAAGCGATAGCGGTAGCTCTATAGTGCATCTCAAGAAGTGAGAGAGAGAGAGAGTCAGAGAGAAGCGCGGCGGGGATGAGATCTAGGTACAGAGCGAGGCATAGAGCGAGGTATAGAGCAAAGGAGAAATTTACTAGAAATAAATCAAATTCTATTGCTTAAGGCAGATATCTAAAGGTCTCTTTGGTCTTAAGCTTTCGTAGTTCATGTGACGACTGCATAACTGAGGATGAAGATAAAGTGCTAGATAGTTGGAGAGATAGAAATGTCGATAGGTCGATAGGTGGATAGACAAAGCTATCAAATGGTGTGTATAGACAGAAGGACAGACATGATGAGGGATAAGGGAACAGACATACAGAGGTACAGCTATAGGTACAGCCGAAGGTACAGCTAAGGGTACAGGCAAACGAACAGACAGATATATAGAAAGACCGATGAACATGCTGAGGCTCAGCTAAAGGTACAGCTGAAAGTACAGCCAAAGGAACAGCCAAAGGTACACATAAAAGAGGCTAAAGTTACAGCTAAAAGATACAGACAAATAGATAGACAGACAGGTGAGGTACAGCTAAAGGTACACGCAAGGGTACAGCTAAAGGTACAGGCAAACGAACAGACAGATAGATAGAAAGACCGATGAACATGCTGAGGCTCAGCTAAAGGTACAGCTGAAGGTACATTCAAAGGTGCAGGTTAAGGTACAGCCAAAGGTGCAGCTTAAGGTATAGCGAAAGGTACAGGCAAAGGTACACATAAAAAAAGCTAAACGTGCAGCTAAAGGTACAGTCAAAGGAACACCTTAGGGTACAGCTAATGGTACAGCCAAAGGTGCACATAAAAAAAGCTAATGGTACAGCTAAAAGGTACAGCCAAATAGATAGACAGACATGCAGAGGCTCAGCGCAAGGTACAGCTAGAGCTACAGACTTTATGGGAACCAGCTCGTCCTGCTGTTGAAGAGTAAGCTACAGATAAAGCATACTATATAACTATATCAAGTATACTATCTATAAGGCATACTATCTATCAAGTATATATAAATACCTTTAAGAGTTCAACTAGGCCATCTGCTACCTACTACAAACAGTTTAACTCGAATAGTATACCCCGTTTCACCATTTTCTATGCAATTTCCGACTATGAAAGCCATTTGAAATAATTCATATTAGTATTATCAATATATGTGAACTTGACCTTTCTATATATAGTATATAGTATACACATATACTTTCTGTATATAGTATACGTGTTTGCCCCCCTCTATTATTGCTACTTTCCATGCAAATAAATTTACCTTTCATATAAAAAAAAGGTCGAAGGCCTGCTAAATTTTGCATGTAAAACACTTTAGGTAATATCCAAATTCCATATAAATAGATAAAAATATATTTAGCTTTTATCTTGCGTATATATATGTATATAAATTGTATATATTGTATAATATTTACAATTTTGCTAATGCTCTCATGAAAAACAAAGACGAATAAACATAGATTTAAATCTAGATAAGCTCTTCGATTGTCTGCCCTGGTGGGCTGTGAGAAGAGCACTTTGCCCAGGCAATGAGCCGGAAAATGTTCAAGCACACACACCAACACACACTCAGACACTAGCATAATTGCATTAAATGATCCACACACACACACAGAGAGAGAGAGAGAGAGAGAGAGAAGTCGGCTGGACAGCTTTCGCCCAAGCTAAACTCATTTATTATTATAATTGCTTAAAAAAAGAAAAAAAGCCAAAAAAAATTGTTGCATGAACGAATCGTGTTGCCAAATTTAGTAGCCTATAAATGAGTGTGTGTGTGTGTGTGTGTGCTGTGTGTGTGTGTGTATGTGCTGTGTGTGTATTTGTTTTAATTTCTGTTGCGGTGCTGTAACTGCCGCCAGCATCATTTACCACATAAACATAAACATTAACTAGACGACATACAGCTGACGCCGCTTACCAAGCCACGCCACGCGACGCCACGCGACGCCCCGCCACGCCCCTTACGCCCCGCATATTGTAGTCAACAATTCATCATGCCGTATCCAATCCATATGTACATATAATTATTTCCAGCCAAATATCGATTGCGCCTGCTTGCAACATTATCTAAGCATATCTGACTACAGGCTATTTATCTTCCCTCTCTCTCTCTCTCAGTCTCTCTCACTCTCTCTGTCTGTCTCTATCTCTGTCTTGTATCATTGGCAAACATAATTTTCAATATCAGCTTAATTTATGCAGCGTCACAAATTTCCTTCTCGACTCGAAATTATTCCATTAATTTTCGATATTTATGAAAATTTATGGATTCCGTTTGCAGCTCAATTTCACGATTTTTCACGACTTTTAGGCTCTGTTAGTTTGTAGGAAATATATATACTAACTTTCTTTTAGATATACTAAATATTTTAGATTTTTTTTTTTTTTTGTAGTGAATGAGAACTTATGTCTCATGATGTCTGATGACGTCGAATGATGTCTGATGATGTCTGATGATGCCTGTTGATGTCTGATGATGTCTCATGATGTCTGATGTTCTTTGTTAGATTTCTCTATTCATTTATCTGGCTTCTTGTCAGCAATCTGTTAATAGCTTGAACTTAACTTTGGCATTTATCAACCTCTGCTTTAGTAATGGGCGAGAATAAACACTGAAGCTGAGCTCTGAGCTGCTTCAGCTTCAGCTTCGTATATGAGACATCCTTCTTTCATTTCGTTCTTGAGCTACATACAAAATTTCTTATGCCATCTCAACTTTTCTCCTGCTTGTCCACTTTCTTCTCATTAAATATATATTTTTTCGTTTCTCTCTTAAAACTTATACAGTTTATAGCAGCATTAACACTTTTAGGACATATTTTTCTAGCTTTTCTAGTTTCTTCTTCTTGTTGAGCTATAAAATATGTAGACTTTTCTCGCTGTCTCTTGAAATTTTCGAGCTTTTCAAGCTAAAATCTTCTCTAATATGAATATTTCTCACTTCAATTTGAGCTGCTTTGCTGAACTGTAAAGAAAGGTCTCTACAAAAAACTTCAATTCCAGCCAAATTCTTGGCTTCCATTCCCACTTTATAAACATATTTTGAGTAATTTCCGCTGAAGCTCAGCCAGACCTTCAGGCAGTTGATTGCAGTAATTTCATTTCTGGCTAAATGATAAAATTTATGAAATCTATTTCGCAACTAATCCATTCAGATATGCCGTCTCGAGACCTTTAATACTCCTGGGCACGAGAGTACGCAATTATAAATCGAGATTTCAACGTACGTGACTGGGTCTCAGTGCCACTCTCCCCCTTTCTCTCTCTCTCTCTCTCTGTCTGTGTCTCTGTGCTGCCTGTTGCACGTGGCGTATGCGCAATGTAGCCTTAATTGCACAAGGATATAATGAAAGAAGATGAAGTGAAGCAGGCAGCCTCGCCTCGCCCTGACAGCGAGCTAAACTGGCATTCCAACTGATGGCACAGCTAATTGCTATAGCAACAACAACAGCGTCGCCAGCCAACAAAGGAAATAACAAAGGCAGCAAAAAGTCCCATAACTCAATTATACGGCCTGAGCCAGTTGGCTTGCAGGCAAAGTGGCTACAACGAACCAATGCAGATGACATTGTCTGCCTTTTCTCAGCTTCGGAGTGACCATGAAGGCGACGGCGGAGAATGTCTAAAGAGTTACTTTGTAGTCAAAGCAACATGTTTCGATGGCAGCCACTGACCATGCCGGGGCGTGCGATTGAACGTTCATTTTCGCTTCTGACCCGGACATGTTTTGTGGAGCGAGAGAGAGAGAGAGAGAGAGAGAGAGAGAGAGAAGAGCAAGAGATGGGAAGATGAAAATAAGCCAGTTATGCTAAAGACTGAATAAGCTTCATAGAATGCTTGTCTTAGAACGCTTGTCATAGTTGGACATGAAGTAGATTCCTTGACATAGCTTCAGTTTCATTGGAAGCTGATCCCTATTAGAGACTTGCTAATAGATCCTAAGCAATTGTAGTTCCCAGTGGCATGAATATGACTGTATTTATATGCAACTTGCTCTAGCGCAACAAAACTAAAGCTGCTGCAGCTCGCTTGTGCCTCGACCATGAATGCATGTAATTCCCTTATATAACAGTTATATATATGTACATATATGTATGACATAGACACATTTTCCAACTATTTGTACCTTTCGTAAAAGCATTTAAATGCATAACCTTTTAGAGATGACTCGTCGCAACTGAAACTATGACAGGCACACGCACGTAGCGACAACAAATGGGGTATATGCGCACTGCTGTATGTGTAGCATAAGCTTGAAGAGACTTACCGATGCTCTACACTTAACTTGAGTATATAGAAAACAAAGATTTCCATAGACTTTCCACTCTCTCTCTCTCGCACAGTGTATGTGTGAGTCGGCTACACTCGCTTGCAGCAACTCTCCAAGTTTTACTCTCGGCATGGAAAAAGTGCTTGACTAAATGAATCTACATACATATGAACGTATCTATGTATGTATGTATGTATGTATGTATGTATGTATGTATGTATATGAAGCATGTTGCCGTGTGGGCCGTGACTTTCAGGATTTTAGTTGTTGGGGTTTTGGCCTGCTGCAATGCATTAACCAAATTTAAGTGTGGCTAAGTGTGGCTGTCTCTCTCTCTCTCTCTCTCTCTGTCTTTCTTTCTCGCTGCCAGCCTAGTGTTAAAACTCAATCATGTGGAATGAGTTTTGATTAAAAACATAACAAAGTTATTCAAGAAACTTGCACTGGGCTCACTCAAGCATGTGTGTCGTCTGCTCCCACTCTCTCTCTCTGCCTCTCTCACACGCTGCTGCATCGATCGGTTTCGTTGTGGAGAAATTTAATTACATGCTGCACACACACACACACACACACGTATGCCCCAATGGGCGAAGCGCTGAAATGTGCGCTCATTAATTAGACAATAAACTGATTTATTGAAGCGCGTTCGCAGCAGTCGCAGCATATGCAGATGAGCAGGACTCTGGTAGCAGCCAAGGACAGAGACATGGGACACAAGACACAGCAGCAGCAGCAGCAGCACTCACATGTCGACAGGTCATCAGCAGTGTCACATATATTGCAAACAAAGCGCTTTGTATCACAGTGAAACTCTCGCCCTCCCTCGCCCTCCTCCCTCCTCCCTCTCTCTCTCTCTCTCTCTCTCTCTCTCTCTCTAGCTCTCTATCGCCCTCTGTGTGGTTTGCTCTTTACGCCTGAAAAGAGTTGACAGTTTAATTTTATTGCAGCTTCTAACGTAAGCAAACAAGCTACTGGCTGTGACAGTGTTGGCTAACGTCAGGCTATTAAACACACACACACACACACACACACATACATATATGTCATATATTTATATATACCTACATATATATATGCTTGTTCAAGCCTTTGTTATTTTGATTTTGGGCATTTACATATAGATTAACAATCTATTAGCATTTTACATCAAATTTGTGAACCTTGTTTCATAAATTCGTTAAATTTGCTCAACAAACAGTGTTGGTAAAGCACTTAAGCAGCTTGTCCTGTGGGCTGACCACTTAAGAGCTATAGGACAAGCAAGTGTAACTAAAGAAAATATTTTTAGTATAACGAACTGCTTTTAATATTATTTCAAAGCTTTAGCTATATGAATATGAAGAAACAAAATATTGAAATACATACTTACCTAAATATTGCTGTGAATAGATCGAGCTTAAGGCATCCTTCTGTATATCTCGACTGCATATGTTAGTTATTATTCCAGCATACCTAAGTGGTGGCTTAAGCTCCATGAGCCATGAGTTCTTTACTATAAAGTGGCATAGCTTATCGAACACTTTCATGCTTGAAAGTTATCGATAACTTTAGCAGCTTTAAAGATATAGTTATCGAACAGAGTATTGCTCCCAAAGCCTGAGAGCTTTCAGACAAATGACCTCCGAGCAGGGCTGCCCCATATATATACATATTTATGAAACCCATTATAACTAATTTATACAACCAATAGCTATAGCTAACGTTCCTCTATCCCGAAGCTCTTTCAGCCCCAACATAAAGTCCCGCAAAGATTTTCATTTCAAGAAGAGGACCTCCCCTGAAGCTTAATTAAAACTCACACATATCTACATATCTATGTATAACATTTATTTCGCCTAAGCCTTTGGCTGGCGAGGCATAAGAGTCATGCAGGCAAACACGCATAATTGTCAAAGAGGCCATTTGGAGCACACTTCTCATATTCGTCTCTATTGCAGCGCTGACTCTGACAACGGCGGCGATGACAGCCTCGTTGACGATGGCAAAGCCGCAGCCGCAGGATAATCTACGCATATTCCTGCGGCATTTGTATGTCGAGTGCGTCTATCGCTATCAGAATGATACAACGAAGGACGAGCCAACAGGTAATTCCCAGTTACTGTCGCAGCTGAGACCGTTTCACTGTCACACCGAAAACATTTATCACAAATTAAAAAAAAAAAACAATCAGCAGACGAAGGAGTGAGTGGGTCTTTAAGGACAGGCACTTGAAAGGACCTTTGTGTAGAGTATTAAGTTTCTTTGAGGTATGACCACACTGGGCGTAATATAAGCTAAAGTCTACTAAGTACTCATAGGTACATAAATGTATAGGTACACTAGCATATAGGTACACTAGCATATAGGTACACTAGCAAATAGGTACACTAGCATATAGGTACACTAGCATAAAGGTACACTAGCATATAGGTACACTAGCATATAGGTACACTAGCACATAGGTACACTAACATATAGGTACACTAACATATAGTTACACTAGCATATAGGTATACTAGCAAATAGGTACACTAGCACATAGGTACACTAGCATATAGGTACACTAGCGTATAGGTAAACTAGCATATAGGTACACTAGCATATAGGTACACTATCATATTGGTACAGTAACGTATAGGTACACCAGCATATAGGTACACTAGCATATTGGTACACTAGCATAAAGGTACACTAGCATATAGGTACACTAGCATATAGATAAACTAACATATAGGTACAGTATCATAAAGGTACATTCATATATATGGTACATTAACGTATGTGAATAATGACATACATATATACTAGCATATGCGAACATCACACTCAGAGTGACATCCACTTAGGTACATTTAGACTTTGGTACTCAATTAGACTTTGATACATGTACATTCAAGGCCTGTTTCTCTTAGGTACAGTATTATTTGGGCACAAATTCAAGTGTTTAATGCATTCACACTCATATTTACTTCGACTTAGAAACATTCTCAAATAGGAACATATATTCACGCATAGGTACAATCAAACTGAAACATACATACTTAGACACCCACCCATAGTTTCCCACATTGGACAACCTTAACTTTCATACATATACATATCCATATACATATATCCATATATTCCCATCATGTGCCACACCCCTTTGGCTTTGCTAGACTCCGGCGATGAGGAGCTGATGCTGGAGCCGTTCACAACGATGCCGCGATACTTGGAGCAGGCGGTGCTCAACGAGGGCACGATTGATATGCAGGATGTGGACGAGCGAGCGGCCAGCGAGAACGAGCTTTATGCGACGATTCGCTCGATGACAATGGCAACAAATCAACATTCACATAATGCAACCACTGAAATGGAGACTCTCTATTGTCCCGTGAATTTTGATGGCTATCTCTGCTGGCCGCGCACGCCAGCTGGCACCGTATTGAGTCAATACTGTCCGGACTTTGTCGAGGGTTTCAGCAGCAAGTTTTTGGCCCACAAAACGTGAGTTCAATGCGATATTAACCTTCGCACAGCAAATCAAAGCTAATATTATATATATATATATATATATATATATATATAAATTTACTCTTGAACGTTATTCATAAACTTCTCAATTTGAATCATAAAACATTCCAAATGCAACAGCGGATGTCCATTAGCCTATATTTGTTCTACACACAAATACATAGATACACATAGATACATTCATATATATATATATTGCAAATTTCTTGGAATGAAAGTTTTGAAACCCTTTCATAAATTTCATTTTAAAGCGTAGAAAAAAGTTTCGAGTTTCCACGAATTTCTGAAAGAAAATAATGAATCATTAGCCCATTGTCTTCAGGTCTATTGCTATCAGATGATATGACCCTGAAAAGCCGGTGAAATGAGCTAGTTCATAATAAATGGAGAACTGGTTCATAAGAACAGAAATTGGACTTTTAATTGATATTTTTTTCATGTCTACTTCACATGTTCTCAGCTTTGGCTCAAAAGAACCAATTCAAATGAACTAGATCAAAATTGATCTCATTCTAATTTATTGAAAATGCTAGCTTTTGCTGCTGCTACTTACTTATGTGATTAGTTTTGGCTCAAAAGAACCAACTCAAATGAACTAGTTCATAAAAAATTTCATTTCTGAAATGAAAACGTATATAACTTGAGCCTGACTATATAACTTATACAATCATAAACTAATGCTTCTAGTTTTGAGTCAGTAGATGAACGATTTCAAATGAGCCAGTTCGCCATATAAGAATAATAACAATCAAATCTTTATGCATATATCTTCATACATATATAATATATCTTCACCACATATGTCCAACTGAATGTGTGCTTAGCTGTTTGGAGAATGGCACCTGGTATCGGCATCCGGTAAGCAATCAGACCTGGTCCAACTATACCAACTGTGTGGACTACGACGACTTTCAGGTAAGTTGCTGTGACGAGGGCTGTTCAATTAGTTTTAATCATCTTTGGGTTTGCAGTTCCGACAGTTCGTGAATGAGCTTTATGTGAAGGGCTATGCGCTATCGCTGCTGGCTCTGATAGTATCGATTGTTATATTTCTTGGCTTCAAGTACGTACGAGCTGGGCAATTAGCCAGGCTAGCGTACGATGCTGATGCTGATGCTCTATCCAACAGATCCTTGCGCTGCACCCGGATCAGGATACACGTGCATCTCTTTGGCTCACTCGCCTGCACCTGCATCGCCTGGATACTCTGGTATCGGCTGGTCGTCGAGCAAACCGACCAAATAGCCGAGAATCCCGTAAGCTCCGCAAGCTACCCACATTTGATCTAATCTATTGAATTTTTGTATCTTTTGCCCATTGCAGCCCTGGTGCATCGCTCTGCACTTGGTGGTGCACTACTTCATGCTGGTCAACTACTTCTGGATGTTCTGCGAGGGTTTGCATCTGCACTTGGTACTCGTTGTGGTAGGTGTGCCCGCCCCTGCCCCCCGGAAAGCTCCTCGCCTTCGCTACGCCCATTCATATGCAAATAGCTGTAATTGCGGAACGAGTTCCCAAGAATTCCTGATGAGATTTCCAGCTGCCTTAATTTATGTGAAAGCATTTTTGCAGCTTTTTCTCCATCGCCCTCGCTGTGGTTGCAACGTGTGTTCATCAAATTGGAAATTTGCAAATGTCATAAGGCCATCGGGTACTCACAGTACACACTGCGGGTTTGTTGTGCAAGGGGTGTAACCAGCGAACTACCTCTCAGATGTTCCATATTTCTTTTTTCTTGAGTTCATATTCCATTGTGGGGTATACGCTACAGGGTATGCTTGACAGGCTAAACATTGTGCAGTATTCATGGAAGGGTATACATTATGGGGTATACTTTGGAAGGTATTCCTTGAGAAGTAAACATATAAGAAGTATACATGGTATAGACTGTAAGCAATAGAGGATCTACAGTATTGGGTATATAAGATAGAGCATACAGATATTGTAGATAAAGCTGCAACTAGCACACGACATATGTGGAAGAGCATTCAAGCTTTCATCAATCACAGCTCATATTAATTTTGATTAACTTTCAGGTTTTTGTCAAGGACACGATTGTCATGCGCTGGTTCAAGCTGCTCAGCTGGCTCTCTCCGTTGGTCTTTGTGCTACCCTATGGCGTTGCCAGGCATCTAAGTGCCAACGATAATGCACAGTGAGTAACAAGTGGAAGGTGCTGCTGTCGGGAGTGCTCGACTAGCAGATACAAAAACTTAAATGTAGAGTTATCGATATTTGTGCATACTTTGTGACTCTAAGAATCAATCGATTTCTTGAAAATTAGTGAGTTATCGATAGATCAAAACGAACTTGATCTAGAAGGACGAGCTAATATACAGACTGACCCAGTAAGAGAGAGACTGTTTTCGATCAAAAATATTTCAGCAGTTGTCTAAGTTATCGATAACATTTCAATGACATCATATTTAGTATTTTAGTATTTGAAATATACTGACTATATAAACTCTCATCCCAGCTGCTGGATTAATGACAGTCTCTACTTGTGGATCTTCTCGGTGCCCATCACCCTCTCGCTGCTGGCCAGTTTCAGTAAGAACTGCACTTATATATAATGAATACCTTTTATTATAACTGATCATTTCTTGTAGTCTTTCTGATCAATGTCTTGCGTGTGATTGTGCGCAAGTTGCATCCGCAGTCGGCGCAGCCAGCACCGCTGGCCATACGCAAGGCGGTGCGAGCGACGATTATTTTGGTGCCACTCTTCGGGCTGCAGCACTTTCTGTTGCCCTACCGACCCGACGCTGGCACCCAGCTGGATCGCTTCTATCAGCTGCTGTCCGTGGTGCTGGTCAGCCTGCAGGGCTTTGTCGTCTCGTTTTTATTCTGCTTCGCCAATCATGATGTGACCTTCGCCATACGCACCATGCTGAACAAGTGGATGCCCAGCCTGATTGCACCGCCGCCGGCTGGGAGTAATACTGGACAATTGGCTACAACCACGCCCAGTCGCGAACTGGGCGTCTAATCAAAGACAACACTACACCATGCAGACCCTCGAAATGGCCCAACTGCGCTTCTAACCAAAGTCCAAGTCCCATCAATAATCCCCGTAGATCGATGCAAACACAACTACCTTATAGAGCTGGTATTACAGCACATCTATGCATACTTAGCTACCTTAAAGAGCGGGTGCTAACTACCTTGTAGAGCCTTCATACCTCATATGAAGAGCATTACCGCAGACACCTCTCGATATATAACCAACTACCTTATAGAGCTGGAACTTCTCCAGTATTTGTAGGCATATCAACGTCACAGATTGATTGTTTGTATTCCCATTGTCTATCGGCAACCTCTTGTCTATTATCGTTATAAATGTAGCCGTACCCAATGTCTATCTATTGTAATCATAGTTGTAGAACTGTTTTTTTTTCTGCGTAGAACACCTCAAGACCTCACGAAGGCAAATGCATACGTACTCCATGTACCTAAATGAGAAAAATATTTGTGCCAACACAATTTGCAAACTAAATATATATATATATTTATATAGACAGACATATATATATATATATATATATATATATATATATATATATTCATACAAAATAACTATATATTCATATATCTATGTACACATAATCGAATGTTATCAACAAAGTAATCCAATCGAAATTATATTTGGAGTATATATATATATATATATATATACGTATATATACGTTTATGTCTATATATATTATAATACCTATACCTATTTAACCAATCAAGCAGCAAATTTTAACAGTATTTAGTGGAAAAATAAATCATGTTATTGGCAAATCTGAAGAGTTTTTTTTTTTTGGGCGTAAGGAAAATTAACTATGGAACGTTTGATGTCTATATAGCATATATATATTGAATTGAGTTGAATGTTAGAGAGAGGTAGAAAGAGGGAGAGAGAGAGAGAGTTAGGAAGAGAGACTGAGACATATGCGTAGATATAGAAAGAAGAGAGATACATACAAAAAGGCAGGTGGAAAGTCTAAAGCATACTAAGAGGAGATACAGAAAGAGACAGAAAGAAAGGAGAGACAGAGAGAGAGAGAGAGAGAGAGAGAAACTAGCGACTATCTTAAAGGTAAGTAATGCCAAGAGAGGTAGGGAGAAAGAAATCAAGGAAGAGAGTCGTGATTAACATCAAGAGAGCGAAGGGAAGAGAGCAGAAAAGAGAGAAAAGGAAAGAGACATAAGCAATAAGGACTTCAACGAAGAGTCGTATAAGTAGATTTCATGAGATAAGCAAAGTTTTGGCTCTTCTCAAACTACATTCTCTTGGCAATCGCTGAATTTCGAGTAAAATTAGAATTCCAAAATCTGTTTTCGTTTAAATTCACGTTGTTTTTATTTTTGTGTTTGATTTAGTTTTTAGTTGTTTTACTTAATTTCGTTATCCGTTTCGTATTTCCTTAAAAATTTGGATGTTTGTCTTTTTTAGTATTTTTTTTTTTTTTGTTGATTTTCTTTTATTTATGAAAGAGCAAAAGAGTGTAGAACAAAACTAATACATGGCAATACAATAAAATACAAATACAATAATAATTATAATTATATAATTATAATTATAATTACAATTAAGTATAATATTATACATACATCCATATCAATTATAAGTATGTACGATATATAGATTAAATTCTGTTAATAAGTTTGTTTGTTGTTGTTTTTCTTTCTTTATATATAATAATCATATATGCATCTAAATGTGTGGGTGTGTGTGTGTGTGTGTAGATCTGGTAGTTCATATGCTAATTCGATATACCGATAACTGTATATCGATATATCCAATTTCATCTAAGTATGCAACACTGTCATCCACTGCTTCTTCATACGAACAAAAATGAGAAGAGAGAATTCAGAGAATTACCCCACACACTCGCCAAGAGATCCATCTCTATATGGATCCCGGACGGGGTTAATATTCGATTCGATTTGAGTTGAAAAGCAGGGAAACGAATTGTGGAATCACTCCAATACATATGCATGTATGTGAGAGGTATATGAATATAACTAGAATGTAAATATAAATTTATATAGATATTTGGTAAGTATTTTCGTTTCGTTTTTGTTTTGGATTAAGATGTGTTTAAACTAAGTGTGTTAATACAATCCAATAAATATTTAAGTACAAGTCTGAGTGCGTACAAAGTAATACATATACATATCTTCATAGACAATCAATAAATAGCGTACATAATCAAATAGATAGGAGTGTCTGTGTCTCTGTCTCTGTCTGTGTCTCTGTCTGTGTGTGTGTGTGTTTGTATCTATGTCTTACATCATATATCTTCTTAATATAAATATATTTTTGTTTTTATTTTTACTTTTTATTCTGATTTTCTTGGAGTTTTTCTTTGCTTTTTGTTTCTGTGTGTGTGTTTTTTGGGCGCGTTCCGTTGACAAAGCGGCTACGTATATATGATTTATCTTCTCATGTTTTTCTTTTCGGATAATCTCTTTATTTTAAATCTCGTTCTAAAGTTTTTCTCTCTCTTTTATTATCCAAAAAAAAAAAAAAAAATACAAAAAACAACAACAAAAAACGAATCTTGTTTTTGTAATCGATTCTAAGTACATATTTAAAAGTTGGTTGCAATCACTGCTTAAATTTAGAGTCGAGCATTTTAGCTAATGGCACCAGTGTGCGCCTGTCTATGCGATTCTCATGGCATCGCGTAGACCGTATTTAGAGATGCGCCCTATGCCTTGGCATCGGCTTTTGGCTTGTTAGTATTTTGCCTAAGTGCTTATCAACTAAATTCAGTTATCGTACATAACTATCGATTAGCGACTATCGACTATCGATGAGCGACTATCGACTGTCAGAGCTATCATTGATCATTATCATATTGCACAACGGTTCGATCTATCATAGTTGAGTTTTCCTTTAAGTTTGCTCTGTATGCTTGTGTGTGTGTGTGTGTGTGTGTGTGTGAGTTTCAGTGTTGCAAAATGTTCAAATGTTGGAAGTTCTTGAGTTTCTTTTCCGAACTTTTGAGTAAACACATATATATTTATATATATTTGTTGAAATTATTTTTAAATGCATTTCATGCTTAGTTTATGATTTTCATTGTTATTCATTCACAAGTTGTCTTCAACCTCGCTCTTTTCTCTCAGTGTATATTTGTGCTTTGCGTGTGCGTGTGTCTGTGTCTGTCTGTCTGTGTTCTCTTTCCAATCCAATCATCGCTCGCGTCCCCTTTAAAATGTACTACTATCCTTTAGCTATATATTTAGGTAATTGTATAGCATACACTTACGTGTGCACACTGTGATTTCTGTGACCAAGTTGCTTGGCTTTCGACTTGGACAGCTGCGCGTATGCCTAGCCAAAGGCTTTTCAGAAACTGAAATATAATATCTAATCTCTTCTTGATTTGTATCTGAAGAAGAGAACGAAGTAGTAAGAGAGAACAAATCGATAGCAAAAATATTTATATCGATGTCAAATGACAGCAAGTTGAGAGTTGTCTGTTTCAGTTGAAGATTTATAGAATATTAATTCGAGAAAAAGTGTCTTATCTTAGATCAGTAAAGTCGATAACTTATCGATACTTGTTAAGTTCCTTTGAAGAGTTATTTATGGATTTCAGTTAATCAATGGCTTATCAAAGTATGATCTTAGGAATTCATTGAAAACAAATTCTCCACAGTTTATAAGAAAGATCTTACAAAGTAGTAAAATATATGCTATCGATAACCTATCGACACATAAAATCAGAATAGATTTTTAAAAGCTCTAAGTGCTAATACCTTAACGCCAATATATCTATATTGAAGCCAATCAAAAACTTATCGAAATATGGCATAGAATATATAGAGAAAGTGACTTGAAGAGTTTTACAATGTGAATGTATTTCATAATTCAAGGTAATCGATAACTTATCGAAATATATAGTCTATATTGAACTAAAGCGCCAAGGCTAAGCATGCAGTGCTTTGAGTTTCGTCTTTCAATGCTTTCGCTATTTCGTGGCCAGGGCCAACTCGAGTCACATTTTAATATTGCTTTCTTGAATAAAATGGCGCAGAGCCGATCTGGCAACTGGCTAATGTCTTGGATATATATATATAGATGTGTATATATATATATATATATATATATATATATATATATATATATATATATATATATATATATATATATATATATATATAGATGTGTGTGTATATATATATATATATGCACATATATGTATTATCTATTTGGTATTAAATGTGATTAAATCCATTAAGTTCTATGCACATCGAGTGGAGTATGTTTATGTTTTATTTAATGTATTTTCTCATCGGTTTCTTGACACACACACATACATACATTTAAGTGAGTAGCTGTTATCGATTATCGTTTATCGTTTATCGAGTACCATTTCTTTGTAATTATCTTTTTCGGCTTGTCCAATTTTTCGTGATATTTTTTAAATGTATTTCACATTTCATTTCATATTCTTATTTCATTCTCCCTTCGCTTTCTTCAACTTTTGTATATATATATATAGAGAGAGAGAGATACATATATATACTCAATATTCAATATAATTATAAATTTTACTATAAAAATTTTTTCATCCTTCGACACATATATATATGTATAAATATATATATATATATATATATATATATGTATATATTTAAAACTTGGTGTTTTCAACTTTTGTTCGCCTTGCTTAAGTTCTTCGTTTAACTAACTTAGGCATGCTCTCCTTCTCCTTCTTCTACTCTCTTTTTTCTCTCAGTGTGCCCGCTCGCCATGTAGATGTGGCCGTACTTTAAGCACAAAATCGAAGAAAAAAACGAGTCTCTTTCTTTTAAAAAAATGTATTATTATAATATTCCTTTAAATCGATTGCTGTTCGAGGGGCGGGACATCTATTTAAGTAGGCTTATGCACCTATCTTGTAGGTTAGTGTTCTTCGTCTTCTTCTTTTCCTTCTTTTCTTGTTGTTATGCATTCAACTTTTATCTACTTTCATTTACTTGTATTCAATATAGAAAAAAAAATTATGCGAGTGCTGTTGTTTTGGTATTTTTTTTAGTATTTCTTTGAAGTATGTTTTATTATTTTTTTTTTTGTTGAGTTTGTTTTTGTCTGTAAAATTGAACTGGCTGTTTGGCGCTGTTGCCGCACTTCAGTTACCTATTTGTAGCAGCTCAAAGAGCTCTTCCATCGAAAATGTCCAAAAGAAAATGGAAAAACAATTGGATAAGCTTTTAAAGAAGAGTCAAATTGAAACTAAGTTGAGAAGGGTGCAAAAATATGATGGTAAATGCGTTGTTGCCAATTTTCAGCTGTCACATTGACCAAATTGACGAATGTGCTTTGTCCATTGTGAATGGGCAATCAAGCGATTGCTGTACTTCCTGGCACCGTTGCCAAATTTCAGTTGACAGCTTACAGTGCGTTGCCAAACTTCACTTTGGAACTGAAGCTTGATTGACATCGGTCAATTGTCACATTGCCACGTTGACAAATTTCAGCTGGCAGCAAAAGGCTCAGAAAGCAATTATATGGAACATAGCCGGTGCAACGTTGCCAAATTTCAGTATTAAGCTTTAGTCTGTTGTTCTGTTCGTGTATGCGTGTGTCTTTGGTTGTCGTACAAAAAAGGAAACAAATTTGGTATTTTTTTTTTTTTTTTGGTTTGCTTTTGGTTTTTCTCTTTTCGCATAGTTTTTGAATAGTTCACACAATTTGTTTTTATTTTGTGTTAATTTTTAAGGTATTTCTGGTATTTTTTCGCTTAGTTTGGTTGTTGTTGTTGTTGTTGTTTTTTTTTTGCGTTTGTTTTTGTTTTGTGTTTTATTCATAAGATATAATTATATAAAAATGGAATAATAAGTAGGCATAATAATATAATGTAATACAATATATAATAATGTTTTCTTTCTTTCCATTTTGCACATACAATATTGAATATACTTTGGTATTTTGTATTTTTTTTTTTGGTATTTTTTATGTATTTTTTTTATCATTTTAAGTTAGACGACGACGAAAAAAATCAGAGTAAAACGTTTACATATATATAATAATAATGGTTATAAGTTATATGTATGAATGATGAATGAGTGATGAATGTATGTATGTATGTATGTATGTATGATGTACGTTTGATGTATTTAATGATTGATGCTGATGGCTCACTTATATAGGTTGTTCCAAATCAATGCGAAGTCGAATTGAAACAAATTTGTTTGGAATAGAAGCATATGTTAAATATTATAATTAATTAAGTAATTGTTTAAGTTTAATTAAGTTAATTGAGTTAATTAAGTTGTTGCATAACGAACACAATATACAAATTCAATATATATATATATATATATATATATATATATATATATATATATATATATATAGCAATTAAAAGCAGCATACGGCATATACCAGATGCGCCTAGTATCTTCGGTATTCTGAATAAGTTCTTTACAAATTAGTATTTTAAGTATTTTTCGCTTTAATTATATTTGTATTTTGTTTTATTTCGTATATATTTTTATTAATTTTTTATCTCTTTTTTTTGGTATTTGAATAAACATTAAATAATTTAGTTAAGTAATTTTAATATTCAATTTAGTTTAATATATAATAATAATAATTAAAGAATGCAAAAAAAAGTATTTGTTTTCAGTATTTCTTTTTTAAATATATAATATAATTTTTTAATTCAATTTAGTTAAATATATGATAGTAATAATTAAAAAAAAAACTAAACCAGAAAAAAATGCAATTAAGTTTAGTATTTTTTCGTCAGTATTTTTTTTTTATGTATTTCGCTTAGACACTTTTGTCTGCTCTGCTTGTATGTACGTCGTGTTTGCCTCTTTTAAGCTTTGTTTTTTTTGTTTTTTTTTGTTTTAGGTATTTTTCATGTTGGTATTTTTAGTATTTTCATTTTCGTATATTAAATGACAAAATTGATTTATGTAGTGCGAAAGAAAACAAAATAAATTTCTAAATTTTCGCTAAGATTTCATTAGGTGTCTTCATCAATCAATCAATTAATCATAATAATTTCATTTAGCATACAAAATATATATATATATATATAATGTAGTCAATGTGTCTGTGTGTGTGTGTGTGTGTATTTCAATTATGACTACAACTCGCCATAGTTACGATAACTTGCAAACATTTTACAATACTATATATGCTCATATCATCGAAAAAGATTCGTCATAGAAAGATAGATATAGTGAGTGAGAAGTTGAAATCATAGTTAAAGTATAACGAAAAGTTACATTCAGTTTGTTGTTCTCGGTTAGATGATGTTGACCTTAAGTGGTTTTGGTCTTGTTAGTCTTAAAGCTGACCTGCAGCACCCGGTTGCCCAGTGTGTAGCCGTTTAGCGATTGTATGGCCACCACGGCCTCGTCGTAGTTGGTCATTGTCACGAAGCCGAATCCCTTGCACTTGCTGGTCTGCAGGTCGCGGATGACCTTCACCGACTGCACGGCGCCGAAGGGGCCGAATAGCTGCCACAGGACGTTCTCCTCGGTCTCGGGTGCCAGATTATAGACGAATATACACCAACCAGATCCGGTCATTGCGTTGCCCGGCAATATCGAGTTGGCCAACAGATCCCCAGCCAACGGTGAGTATCTGTCCAGAGAGCCATCGCGAGAGGGAGAGAAAGAGAATTCATATTCCAATTAGTTACACTCATGCATTTGACAGTCTTTCCAAGGTATTCGAGACACGTTTGGGTACTTGATTGTTCAGTTTATTTTATTTTAATTTTTTTTTTTTATGGTACATTGATATGTCGTCGGCCCCTCCACGAGCATGACACTTAGGAAAACTATATTTAACGCTATGCTGGGTATATTTTTTATAGATTTCCAATATTATTTGCTTTATTTTTCTTTTCTTTTTCTTTAAATACTCTTGCAGTTGACTGATGATTGATTGAAACTGGAAGGCTTCTTGTATCAAAGATTTTAAACTGATTGAGGGATTGAATACTCGATTGACGGACTGATCAACTCGACTGGGTAAATGATTGAAAGACTGAGTGATTGATAGATTAGATGATTGAATGATTGACTGATTGACTAACTAAGATTGATAGAGAGACTGCGACTATGACTATGATTAGTTGAATGATTGACTGGGTAATCAGCTGATTGATTGATTGACCCACTGACTTACCAACTCATTGGTAGACTGACTGATAGATAATTTGGAGAGATTGACTGACTGACTGACTGATCGATTGACCGACTGACTGATGATATATTTTCCGATCCGATCTGCAAGAGTATTTCAAATCGGCTAGCCGTAGATTTTCGCATCGATCAACTTTACTTTTGGTAATAATTTCATTGTTTTCATGCTTTCATAGTGGTATTTTTATTATTGTTATTATGCAGATATGCTAGCAACCATTACACTGTGCTACAAACTTTTTCATTTTTATAGCATATTGCAGCTCGCAATGCTCTAGCCCAATTGATTGTTCAGTTAAAAGCACCAAAATGTAATTGTCGCGAATTGAATTCAATCAAAAAATACATATATATATATAGTATATATATGTATGTGAAATAAAAGCAGACTTTCGGTTAAAAAGTTAGATTAAACGAATATGTTACAGAGCATAAAAATCATATATATATATATATATATATGTATATTTAGATTAAGATCTTGTTTAAGGAATCAAATGAAAATCAGAAAAACTCGACGCATGCGCACGAACAGAAACTCGAATCGAACTTTCAAAGGAACACAAAAAGCTTCCACTTAAATGCAAATCTGGCTCAAAGAAGATAGAACAAAAATATATAGAAATATATGTATATCTAAAGTTGGTTGTTGGAAATCAAATTGTATTTTCTTTTTTTTTTTTTGGGTATTTTGTTGAACATTTACACACAAACATTAAAGCTAAACATTTAGTATAGAAATTGTATGAGTTTTGTTTTTTTTTTTTTCTTTTTGCATTAATATTAAATTAAACAAGTAAAAACATAGCAGTCGGGCGCAACCGACTGGAGAATACTCGTTCACATTGCAAGTGTAAATTAGTGCCAAAGATTTGAGTTCCCTCAGCACCCAAACTGAGAGTCGTGCTTGAACTCTTTAAGGCATTCCTGCAGCTGCTGCTGACGGATTATTAGACTCCTCAGGCAAGCAATTTTACACGAGTTTCCATGGAATCAGCACTGAACCTCTATGCATCTCTCATGCTGTGTACCGATAACAGTCACTTAACATGCAGTTAACATGTTAACTGGCATAGCCAAAGTCAATGACCCGAACGATTTTAGTCTTATAGCAATATCTTCTCCTGCAGCTCTTACTTGGACACCCTCTAGCTCTCCCATGAATCATATAGTTAATACTAGTTGTATGTTTCTATATCAAAGACTCAGACACACGAACAGACTGCATATACTCTCTTCAGGCACTTGGTGAACGAGCATAAAATCAATATATGTAAGTGTGTGTGTTTGTGTGTGTTTGTCTCTCTGGGTGTGTGAAAAATGAATAAGTCGAAAAAATTCACCTTTGCAAACCCTTGTTAATCGCTAACATGGGACTTTTTCCAATGCTAAAAATGATGAGAAATTTTTTGTTTTTTTTTCGTATTTTTTCGTATTTTTTTTTTGTTATCAAAGAAAAAAGAAAACCGAAATATGCGACATAAGAGGTAGGTATAAAAATTTGAAACAGAAACATTATGTAAAAGTTATGTTCAATCCATAATAATAAGAACAGAAAATAGATCGAATAATAATAGAATAATAAGAATTATATATATATATATATTTATATATATGTATATAACCATTGAATATATATAAATATATAGATAAAGATAATAATCTATGCCTAGAAATGTCTGTTCGCTTCAACTTGATGTGCGAGAGTTGCGAGAGAAACGGATAACTCGGACTAGCTAACTATCTATCTAGCTATATATAGATATATATCTCTCTACAGGTATATATGTATATATATATATACATAGTATATGGCCCGACTTGAGAGTTACAGTTCGTAAGTTCTTAACGCACCTGATACGTCCAGCTGAGGGCAGGGCACCGGCCAAGCGTCGGGTTGCCGCTGCTGCTTGCGGTGTCAAGTAGGCGGTTAGGGGCGGGGCTATTTGGGCCTTGGCGCTATTGCTTGGATTGTTGGCGAACTTGACGGTGATCGGTTCGGCATAGCCCTTCGGGGTTTTACCGTTAAGCTCCTGTATGGCGCGTTCGGCTTCGTTGCGTTGATCGAAGCGTATAAAGCCGACACCCTTCGATAGACCTAGAACCGGAACAAGCATCGGATTAGTTCGAACGTCTATCGATCTGTCGTCTATCGGATTACCAGAAATATTATCACAGAGTATACGAGATGTAATTATTTTGCCAAACGACGCAAACATCCCCTCCAAGTCTGGTTGTGATAGATTTTTGGGAAGACCCGATACATATAAATTAGCACCCTTTATTGATTCTGAACTTGGACGGGCGTATGATACTTTAATAACCTTATTCTGCAATCGCAGCCCATTCAGGGTGTTCACTGCCTTCTCAGCATCCTCGGCGCGCACATAGTTGACAAAGCCATAACCCAAACTCTGACCTGGTATATAGAAAAATGGAAATATTATAGAATATCTATGTATGTGTGGATGCCAGCCAGATGTGCTCACCTTGCTGCAGAGCTGGATTGAGTGCGGTCAATGATGCTGGCAATACTGAAAAGAAATCAATTCAAATGGTTTTCGCCATGTTACTGAACGAGTTACAAACAGTTTCTCGGTGCAGAAGAAGAACTCAACTGATAAGGATAACTACATGAAAGAGCCTTAACAGCTGCTGGTTAACAGAAGGATACAGACTACGAACTGAAGGAGTTAAGGCTAGTGCAGTAGAATAGTATAATAAAATTTGGTTAATATTTACCCAAATTACCTGAGACTTTATCGCGCACCAGTTTGCAACTCTCCAACTCACCAATGCTTGAGAAGAGCGATCGCATCTCCTCTTGCGTCATGGTTTGTGGCAGATAGTTGACAATCAAATTGGTACGCGACTCATCATTGCTGCCGTCGACCGAGCCGTTCGCGCTGCCGTTTTTCACAATATCCATGGCGTTGGTCATGTTTTCGTTACTGTTGCTGTTGCTGTTGCCGTTGGTGTTAATGTTGATGTTGTTGGTTGTGACGCCGCGTCTGCTGTGTCTGCTAACAGTTGCTACTGCTGTTAACGGCCTGTTAGTTTGCTCTGTTAACTGCCAACTGTTGCTGTTATTGTTAACAGCTACTGTTAAGCTGGATTTTCTTCTTTTTTTGTTTTTTTTTTTGTTTTGTTTGGCTGCACTCGGTAGTTGTTTGGATTGTGCTTAGTATTTAATCTCACTGCTTGGTTGGTTATACTTATAGAATATATGTACTTATTTCTTGGTATTTCTTTTAGTATTTTTTAGTATTTTTCAGTATTTTTTAGACAGCTCTGACTGCGCTTTGCACAAGTCCCGTGAAGTTGTTTGTTCGCTTGCACAGTTCTCTCCTTCGACTCTGTGTGAAGTGTCTTTCCGTTTCCGTTTCCTTCTTCTTCTTCTTCGCTTTTTTGGGTTTTTAGATCAACTACGATCGCAAAAAAAAAATAGTATTTTATCTTAAGTTTTCTTTGTTTGTTTGTTTTTATCTTAAACCGTTCTTTGGCTTCGCTTAAAGTTTAAAATTTAATTTAAGTTTGAAGTAATTCTTAAGTTTTTCTTTTTAGTTTATTTTTAGATAAAAGAGTAAATTTTGCTAATGGTTTTTTTTTTGGTATTTTTTTGGTATTTTTCCTTCCTTCGCCTCTTGAGTATTTAAGTTTTTTCTTGTGTTGTTTTTTTTTATATAAAATTGCAAAAATGCAAAAAGATAGCAATAATTTTTGTTTTGTTTTTTGTTTTTATTTAAATTTACTTTTACTAATTTGCGCTTCTTCCTTCTGGTATTTTCCTCTTTCTTTTTTGGTATGGAACTTAGTTGTGTTTATACATATATAATATGGTATATGTATTTATTATAATGTTGTATATACGATTAAATATGATTATTCGTTATATTCTTCCTCTTTCTCTTCCTCTTGTTGTTATATTAATAGTTTTTTGTTTTTTGTTTTTTTTTTGTTGGTTTTGCTTGGTGGTGTTTGGTTTTGCGCTTTGCTTCGGTTGCAGTTTTAAAAATCTCTTTCTTATCGAATCGCTTCCTCCTCCAGTTCTGGGCGTTTCTGATAAATGATAATTAGCTGTTCGATTGCTCGCTCGTTTCGTACTCAATCTGCAAACGAAAAGAACTCGCAATTAGAGAAATGCTAAAAAAAAAAACAAAAAAAAAAGATAAGTTCGGTACGTAAAACGCCCTGGGCTAAGTGCGTTACACAGCCCATCGAAGTCACCCCGAAAGCACAAAGCAAAAGCATTTAGCTAATGTCCATCGAGTGGTTTTTGATACGTAGAACCTACAGCAACCCTTTGCCCTAGGGCTGCTGCCCACTCCCAAAAGCCTCAAATCTCTTTATCAAGTTTCTCTCTTTTTTTTTTGCCAAATTTGTTTTTTGTCAGCAGAAAAACTTTGCTTAATGGCTTGGAATTCAATTAAATTGTTTCTCTCCCCCTCTCTCTCTTTCTCTCTCTCTCTCTCTTGCTCTCCCTCTCTCTTTTTCTCTTTCTCTATGAGACTCGCAGCACAGCATGCATGCACTCAAGCCGTCGCGCACACGTGCACTTTAGCGCCAGCCTTTGTCAAGTTCTCAGTGAATTGAATTAAAGAGCCAAAAGGTAGCTCCTGAAGCATGCCTGATTAGAACCACAAGCGGAGTTCAGCCAGACA
>CAUIUS010000001.1:20835000-20837500 GCA_961210405.1 Drosophila mercatorum | reverse complement strand
TGTCTATTATATGAGTTAAAGATTATACACATATATATGACATCGATTCCTATAAGCTCCTCACATATTTATCGAGCTATATAGACTGTTAATACCATATCTATATTCCACATATATATTACCTACAGTTCAGATAGGTAAACTCTTCCCTTAGACCACAAACATATGCTCAAAGCGCAAGAGTTCGGACTTAGCTGGACATCAGAGCTCCTAAAATCAGCTGAGTGGACACTAAAATTCAAATTCTATATAATTCTCAGAGATCTGAATGACGTCTAAGAGCTGAGTAAACGAAATTTTTTAATAAAATATCTTGAAATAAACTCAAGGATAATTGCTGGCACTCGAGCTAAGTACAAAATGCCGTAGACAAGTTCATAAAATATATATATAAATATATATATATATATATATATATATATATATATACGTATATAGATATATTATATACATATATTTAGATGAAAAACCCAAATGATTTCTGGATAAAAGCTTTTGGACAAAGGAAAAATGAGAGAATTTAGGCATAGCCGCAAAACTCAACCCCTGCCCAAAGCATGGCCAAAACACGCAATAAGGATACGCAGAGGAGCGCTCTGAAGAGTGAGCAGGACAGAGATTGCGCAGGAGAGAGATAGAAAGAGACAGACAGAGAGAGAGAGAGAGAGAGCGCAGCAAAGAGAGCCAGAGCGCGCGCGTCTGTTATGCCGGCAGCCGGTTGTCTGTGCTGAGAGCAGGCACCTTGCAGCAGCAGTCTATTAATCTGAGACACACACACACTCACACACACACACACTCACACACACACACACACAGCTTCCTTATGATAAATAATGAAATTTCAACGTTTTGGGTTGACAACAGAGAAGATGAGCAGGAAAAAAAGTTGCTGGAGCAGAAAGTTGCCTGAGGGGGAGTGCTAGCAGAAGCAGAAGAGAGCTAGAAGAAGAGGAGAGTGAGAGAGAGAGAGAGAGAGAGAGAGAGAGAGCAAAGTTAGAAGAAGCAGCAAGGGAAAAGCCAACTGAACGCAGTCAAGCTAAACATCAGTTGGTGGTTTCAGCTCTGGCAGCTGGTTTGGGTGGTTGCTGGAGTGGCAACCGTTTGCATTTTCTCTTCCTTTTTTCTAGCATTTCTTGCCTCCTCCCACCCCCACTCCAGCGCCCTCCCCCCCGGTTTTTGCATTTGGAAAGTGTTTCTCATTTTTCGCATAGGCTCTTGAAGATAATTCCGCTTATCTTTTGACCCAATTCGTTTAATTTTTGTGATATTTTTTCTCTGGTTTTTTTTCTTTTCGGGGTGGTTGCGACGTGGGCCTTGAGCACGGGAGTGTCAAGTGGTTGGGTGGTGGGGGGGGGGGGAGTGTTGGGCTCGTGTGCGAAACAAGCATTCATAGAGTGTGAGCTCCAAAGATAAAAGATATTGAAACACTTGCGCTGCCTTCACAAGTCGAGCCCCAGCCTATGGCCTTAAGCATTTGTTGACACAATCAAGGGCACTTCAGAGCTGTGAAAAGCATTCACACAGAGCGACATTATAATAACCTTGTTTTGTGTCTCTTTGCGTAACTAAAATTAAGTGAGTTTTCGGCTACAAGAAAATTGATTTCCATAATTTTTAATATCTAAGATCTAAGCAAAGGAATTTACATAGGAAAACTTCAAGTTTATATATTAAAAAAAAAAAAAACCCTCTTTAGTTGCATGTGAATACCCCTAATGCTGGCTAAGCTACTATTTACATGCTCGAATTTCCCATATTACACGACCGAAGGCCTATGAAAATGGCTAAGTGCTAGAGGCGCTGGGCAGAACAATGGGCCAAAGAGGTTCACGAACTCGCCTTGAGGCAGGCAGCAACCCCTTCACTATTGTTCCTTTCATTTTTTCTTTTTTTCTTTTTTTCGGCTTTGTTTTGTTTTGTGCCTGGCCATACATATATCAAAAATATGACCATATGTCTTCATTTTCCGAAACATTTCTCCGACTTTCACACGTGTGTGTGTGTGTGTGTGTGGCTGAGTGTGTGTGTCAAAATGCCAAAATGTTTTTCAAGTTTTGACAGCGCGTAAAACAATAGCGAACAAGTTGGAATGCTGCGGTCGGCACTGCCTGACTGGGAAATACCCTAACCAAGAGTTGAGGCTGGATAACAGCCAGAAAATGAAGGATATCGAAACTATATGCCAAAAGAGACAAGTCTCGGCTGTGAATCAGCCAAGAATGCATAGAAAGTATTTACTAGGCAGCTTGATCTATAGCAAGAGTAGACTACGAAAGGATCTATATGCTGTGAAGACTTATACCTGCCAAGATCGAGCCGTTCCCCTCAACAGAAAGTCAGATAGACGGGCAGACTAGCAGACGGGGGACCACGGATGGATAGACGGACGAGCTGATTGATGGATCGATGGCCGGACGGGCACAGACATACACTAGGCTACATCATTAAGTCTTTTGACTCCCCTCTCAGAAGCTCTAACTTTCATCTCTTTCTCTCTCTC
>CAUIUS010000001.1:20810000-20830000 GCA_961210405.1 Drosophila mercatorum | reverse complement strand
CCCCTTGCCTTGTCCGTTTTGTGTTCCAAACTTTGATATTCATAATTTGCTTTTTGACTGGCGAAAACTTTTGTGCCTGGAATTTTTTGATTAGCTAAAAGTTTCAGTGTTGCAAAACGAAACGACACAAAAAAATACTAAATGAAAGAGGAAGAAGCAGCAGCGGCAGAAATGTGTGTGTGTGTGTTTAATTTGAGCTGTAGGAAAAGGGTTTTGCTCAGAGCATTTGCTTTTATTTAATTAAATGCAATTGAAGTGCACTTTGATGCAATGAAAACAAGTTTTTCAACAAACAGCGAACCACCCAAGCCAGCCCAGCCAGCCCAGCCAGCCAAACCAGCATCAGTGGCGACGGCGGCGGCACCACCAAAAGCCCAGCCAAACTGGCAACTTTCATTACCTGCGCGACAGCAACCACTGGACCCAAAGTGCAGCCACATAACCACCAAAAAAACCCACCCAACCACCAGCCCTTCAACCACCATCAGCAGCAGCAGCAGCAGCAGCAGCAGGAGAAGGAGGACAAACAGCAACATGCAAATCCATAGTCAAAGCTTCTGCCAGTGGCATTAGCCAAAGACTTGTTTTTTGTTGTCGATGCCCGTTCATAAATGAGAGCAGCGGGCATATAGGCTTGCGACAATGCCCTACTAGAGGTTTATATATGTATATAGTCATATGTACCCGTAAGAGTTCAAATATCTTAAGCTGGCTCAAGAGATATAGGCTGACCACATAAGAGCTATAGCAAAAGAAAGCCAAACCAAATCAGATCGGCTTAAGATATTATATTAAATATAGCTTTATTCTAAATCTGAACTCATGCCATCTTGCATAATATTAGACATTATTCAAATAGTCAGCTAAACTTTGCTCTAAGCGCAAGCTTCAAGTCAACTCAACAACTTTAGAGCAATACAAAAAAAAATTAAACTAAAAGTTTTTTCCATTTATTTTCAATATTTTCTACACTTCTAAAAACATTTTAAAACTTGATTCAAAATGGCATAGCTTACAGTATATTTCAGTATTAACATACAATCGATAACTTATGCAGTTATCGAAAAATAGGTATCGAAAAAACTATCACTCTTGCTTGGTCAGCCAAACTGTCTAAATGGCTGCAAATCGCGCTTTTCTCTCTGCTCAGCCCGTAGGCGGGCATAACACAGTCGTGAATGCTTCGCTAAGCCCTTGTGTCGGCGGGTTGTTTTGGTTCGATTGCGGCCGGCCGGTCGGCCAGCGGCATTGTGTAGCGCATTCAGTCAGCTGAGAGACCGAGTCAATGCCTCCGCTTTGGCTCTGCTCTGCTCTGCTCTGCTCTGCTTCTTCAGCTGCTTTTTTCGCTCTCTCTCTTTTTATAAACATGAAAAATGTATAAACTGACAAACAACAACATCGTGAACAACGAGAGCCCAACAACAATGGCTGCAAAAATTCAAAATTCAAGCAGCACTCGAGAGCGGGCAGCGCACGTTAATTGAAATGGACAGAGCATCCGGACTGCAGCCACAACAGCCCCTTGGCACGACCAGTGGGTGGGGCACGTGCCAGAGCTGCACTGGGAAACGGCCAGAAAGGGGAGTCACAACTCACAAATTTCGGTTTAGAATATCGTATGGCCATGTAACTCCGACTCTTCTCGGCTACATCATCATGTACTTGTCCGACACAAAAAAGTACCTAGCCACGCTCGCGCTTATATGTACATAGCCTCTAAGGGTATCACAAAAAAAAAATGAAAAATTATGGAAAGCATAGGCGGGAAATACCCTTTGGGAATATGTATGGTATGTGCAACAGACATATGCGGGCTCTATGTACTTGGTGTGATATGGAGAGTGTAGAAGGTCCATGTGATATGTGGTGTCGATAGATGGAGAGGAGTTATTGCAAGTGTCCAGTCAGATATATACATATATATATCAACTCTATACTATATATATTACTATATATACCAGATATACTCCGATTCTACATATAGATAAGTACTACCCCTATTCGCAGACTACAATACCTTATATATAGGTATATATTATGAATCCTATTCATATTCTATATTTGATATTATATATTTCTACTATTACTATCCCTACTCCACATCTATAATGTTGTATATAGATAGGTCTATGTAATATCTAGTAGATATACATTTATACATTAGATATGTTCTACTAGATATAACTCTATTTCCATTCCTTCTTCCCATTCTATATCTATTTTATATATAGATAGGTCTGTATAATATCTAACAGATATACTTTTCTATATGGACATATTCTACTATTTCTTTTCCAATCATATACTTTTTACCCATTCTATATCTATTCCATATATTGATAGATATATACCATGCTGTTCTATATACATAGCTATTAGTATTCCTTTTCATATTCTATATATAGATCTACTAGATATATCATATTCGCATTTCTCTCTATTTTCATATATCCTCTATGCCATTCCCTACATAGATACTACAGTTCGTATTAGTTCTATACTATTCTATATAGCCATGTTCTACTATTTCTATTCCAATCATATACTTCTTCCCCATTCTATATCTGTTCTACATACATAGCTATTAGTATTCCTTTTCATATTCTATACATAGATCTATTATTTCTCTCTATTTTCATATATCCTCTATGCCATTCCCTACATAGATACTACAGTTCGTATTAGTTCTATACTATTCTATATAGCCATGTTCTACTATTTCTATTCCAATCATATACTTCTTCCCCATTCTATATCTGTTCTACATACATAGCTATTAGTATTCCTTTTCATATTCTATACATAGATCTATTATTTCTCTCTATTTTCATATATCCTCTATGCCATTCCCTACATAGATACTACAGTTCCTATTAGTTCTATACTATTCTATATAAGCCCATAACTATTCCTATACTTCTTTCTCTGTACTGTTCCATATGATTCCAGATCTATGCTTATCTCATACCATACTGGATACATCCTATTCCTCTATACCATTCTATATCTCCATAACCCACAAAGTCAACTCAAAAAAAAAAAAATTAAAGTGGTTCGCCCTTTAAAGAGTTTCAGAGTGTGGAAGTCCGCGAATCGTTTCAAATTTCGCTTTTTGGAAACTTTTTGAAAAGTTCTCGGCGCAGATGAAGTGCTAAACAATTAATTAAAAAAGTTTATTTTTCTTTTAATTTTCCAATTTGTTTTGTTTCGCCTTTCTTGGCTCATTTTGGACATTAGCCGCCTTGGGTGGACGTGAAAGGCAATTCAATCACGTTGCCAGGGAAACGAGCTGACAATTAAAAGCAAAGACAGAGAGAGAGAGAGAGAGAGAGAGAGAGAGAGAGAGAAATAAACGAAAAACAATTGAGAACAAATCTTTTTTTGTTTGTTCAGCTCTTTGCTGGACTTAAAATGTGACTGCAATTATTTAAATACGGAAAGGATAACGAAAGACAGCCTTATTAATGTCCATTAAGAGAGAAAGAGAGAGAGAGAGAGAGAGAGAGAGAAAGAGAGAGAGAGAGAGAAAGAGGGTGAGCAGCGCATCTACAGTGTTGACCTGTTCTTAAGCTTGATACATCTCGCAGCTTTTCTCAGCTGACTTAACATTGAGCCATTTCCTTTTACATTATCAGCCAAGCAGAGACGTCTTAATGGCCTATTAACAGAGTCTTCGTTACAGCGTCAATTGAACAGCATCAGCTTTAAAGAACCATCATCACATGCTAACAGAGCATTGGCATTAGCATAATCTTAACATATTCTTAACATAATCTTAGCATAATCTTAGCATCTTCTTCTGTATGGAAACAACTTTACAGAATTTACTTAACACTCGATGCCAACAGAGTCATCTTAACAGAGTCAACTCTGCACTACCTAACAGAATGTAACAGTGTTCTGTTAGCAGTTTCGCCTTAACATGATCAACATGGGTCCCATGGGTTCTCCCAACATGGGTTCTCTCATGCCCTAGGCTCTAGCAAGTACAATATTATCACACTAACTAGCTCTAACAGCTGCACTGTAACATATGTTATGAGCATAACAGAGAACATAGCTGCAGAGCTGCTTGGCTGTCTTACAAAGAGTGCAGTGAGTCTGGAACGGAATCTGTATCTTTGCTCGAGTATCCTGTCACTCTAATCGTCCTGTAAGTTGAGTTCCCCTATGTGATATCCTATATGTCACAGTCACTCAATCACTCTTCGATCTGATTGAAAACTTAACAGTGTCTCTTTAACATATTCCCCGCTAATTGAGCATGTGTTGCAATCGAGTCGCGCAATTGTGATTGCAGTTGGCGTAAAAGTCTGCAATGGCATGCCTATCATATCCGCAGTATCATATAATTGTGTGTCTCCGGAACACACACCCGCACACCCATCTGATTGAGGATTGGGAAAACGTTGGAGCATTGCGAGCGCATGCGTCATATTGATTTTCATTTGCCGGCCAAAATGAACAGAAAACTTCAATAAGGAAAGCCCAATTTGCCAACAAATAGATATATATATGTATATACTTATATATCTGTTTATATATGTATATATATATTTATCAAATAAGCAACGGAATACGAAATGCAATATCCCAATATCCAATTTCCAATTTCCAATATTATTTTTGGCTGTAAAATCACAAAAAAAAAACACAGAGAGAGAGAGAGAGAGCGAGAAAGTTTTGTTTGCGGCTAGAAGCCGGCAAGGCGGGTCGGATGTGGGCGTGGTGGCCCCGTTCTCAATTTGAGTGCATTTGATGGATGCCCCGGCCGCATGTGCGCGTCCCCCCCTCTCTCTCTCTCTCTCTCTCTCTCTCTCTTTGAGTATTAGTTGAAATTGCCAAATCCCAAACGCAATCAAATGCAAATAATCAAAATGAAATTCAATTCCAATCGCAAAACCAATAAAAATTTGCAATTACAGCTATTCAATGGGTCTGTTTGTGTGTGTGTGTGTGTGTGTGATTAGAAGTAATTACTTTTTAGCCAGATTTAGTGCATGCTTAAAAGATATATCAATTTTATGAGTATTTTCTAATCTAGGCTCCAGGCAGCAGTTAAACTGCTTCAATATTTCGATTATTAGTTGTTATCGATAACTTGAAGAGCTGCTGTCGAGGGTAGTATCATTACTAACGGGTCATCTAAGCAAGAGTCTAATGAGCAGAGCTCTGCCACCCACTGGAAAGATACTCGAACAAAGAAAGCAGTGCAACAAGGTATCTCCCAGTCGGGCAGCTCCGAAAATGATCGATAGGAGAAGCCTGCAAGATCAACGAAGCTCACTAAAGGCCTTCGGATAGGCAGAGAAACACCATATACCGTCTCTCTCTCTCTTTCTCTCTCTCTCTCTCTCTCTCTCTTTCTTTCTCTCTCTCTCTCTCTCTCTCTCTCTTTCTCTCTCTCTCTCTCTCTCTCTCTTTCTCTCTCTCTCTCTCTCTCTCTCTCTCTCTCTCTCTCGAATTTTGCCCAGAGTCGAACCCACTCAAAGAGCCTCAACTATAGCCTGCCCCTACCCACACACACACTCCCACATATCTATATAATGCCATTCAAGTCAAATTCTATTATATAAACATTGAGCATTATTGAAGGCCTCACAATCGGGAGTTCTTCAACTTTGTTCGTTCCATTTAGGATTCCCAAGTTGTTGGCCGGAAAAGTTTGTGCGAAATAACAGTCAAGAGCGTACAAAGGAAGAGCACAAGGAAAGCACGAAAATAATAAACTCGAAAATGAATTCGCGTCGACTTAAATGAGGCATTTTCATTTGAGGAAATGCAATTTGGGGCCTCTCGGACATAAGCTCATTAAATTTCAATGGCAATTATTTCGATGAGGGCGTGGAGCAGGAGGAGTAGGACGAGAGGGGGAAGCATAAATAAGCACCCAGAAAAGAGACAAATAATGAGGGAAAACAAAGAAACAAAAAGAGAAGAAAAAAAAAGTAAAGAAAAAGAGGAAAAATTAAATAACTCTTTTTCAAATTCAATTTCTTATGCACGGAGCTTAATTCTGTTTGCTCGGCGCTTGACAAGAAAGCAGCGGCGGCAGCAGCAGCAGGAGAAGAAAAGTTCATAATAAAATTTACAGCGCAACCACCCTACAGCAGTCAGCCACCACCCAAACCGCCCAACCACCCGGAAAACGATGCAGGCACAAATTTCTGTCTTTCTTCATCTGAAGCATTTTCCAACTTTTCACAAATGCTGAATGAAAAGCTGCTGGAAAACACACGCACACATGAGCAAGCACACACACCCACACACCACACACACCACACACACCCACACACAGAGGGAGAGCGAACAAGCACTCAGCTGCAAAGCAAACGCTGTCTAAGAAGCAAATCTAGATGCGATTTTCTGTTTGTGCGAATGTCTTTGCCCAGATAATAATTTAAGACCATTTGTTGCGAAAAAGGGAAAGAAATTCTATAAAGCAGTACTTAGTTGACATATTTATTGGGTTAAGCACTTCACTTAGACGATAATGGCGCTGGCGGAGGCGAGGGCATGTGCGCAACGATGCTCTCAGTACAAATCAATTGAGCATAGCCTTTCTCTGGCAAAGTAATCGATAATGTTAAGTACCGATAAGCTGTGGATATCTAGGCTATATGGCAGTTGAGCTACTTATAGATATGATAAGCTATCGAGCTATAGATATGGATATAGCTATTCTAATCGCTTAGATAGGTATAAGATATTAAGCATATCTACTCCATAGAGTAAAGACACTTATAGATAGCTCCGACTATCGATAAGTTACATCCTTTCGGTAACGTTGTGAGAGCTAGAGATGCGATAAGCTATCGATACGCCAAGGCTATTCCATTGCATTCAGTGCGTTATAGGAACAACCAGCTATTGAAGTGCATAAAAGAGCTAGCGATATAATAGGCTGTCAATATCGATAACATATCGCAACTAACTCAATAGTAACATATGACAGAGTAATATGATAAGCTATTGCTAAGCTGCAGCTTTAGATAGAACTATGAAATAAGAGATAATCTCTTTAACTATCGATATGTTATCGATATGATGTACCTATAAGATAGAGACTCTACATCGAACTATCGATATGTTATCGCTATGATATACCTATAAAATAGAAACTCAGCATCGAACTATCGACATGTTATCAATACGCTATGCCTATAAGATGGTTCAACACGTTATCGATAGTCTTTCTATATTCGATAGATATAATATAGCTTAACATGCAGCCAATTATCGATAAAGTAATGCTCAAGTATCGATAAGCTGCACAGATCTGCGATAAATTTGATGAGACTCTCATTTAACTGGCTTGTGAAGTATCTTTCAGATACGATTTGTCCGACAGATATATGTATTCACATAGTTAAAGCTGCCTGAGCTTTCTTTCCAGATACTTTTGCCATCCCAATGAAAAGTATCTTATTTGTAATTCAAATAGTAGCTCAAAGTATCTTCAGTATCTGTCGATTGCAAAGCTGCTTATGCTTTATGCTCAACGCCCACCCAGCGAGGCGGGCAAGTGCACATAGATACATTGTGCAACTCCGAGATAAGTGCGAGTTGCGTGTGCTTTTTGTATCTTTAAGATACTTTGCTGTAATCCTCTTTTCCTTGAGGTAATTGCTACTCGGAAAAAATACTAAAAGCTATCAGAAGTTTGCTTCGTTGTTGATAGAAGTTAGATGGATTTAATTGTGAGTGGCTTTAGATACTTTTAATTAGATTGAATTTGTATCTTTGAGATGCTTTTATTGAAGTTAAGATTGAAGTAGAGCAGAGCAGACTAGTAATAGTTAGTTTAGTATGTAAAGCGATATCTTATAGTTATATCTTTAAGCTAACTCTGTGCTTCAAATAAATGTATCTTTAAGATACATTTACTTTCAGATACATTTGAATTTGCTTGGCAATCTATTGCCCAGCAGCTTCAACTTAAGCAGCAGCAGCTTAGCAGAGTTTGTAAGGCAGACTAAGTGAGTGCATGGCTGAGTGGTGCAGGAGGTGGTGCAGGGGTGGTGCCGGGTGGTGCTGCTGATGACTGCCTTGATTGCTGCTGTCTATTGTAGGCAGTTAACACTATGTTCAAATTGAGGGAAGGAGCCAAGAAAACTGCAAGAGCTTTCAGCCACTTATGACTGTGTAGCTGTCTGTGTATATATACATATATACAGTTAACACACACACCCACACACACGAACAGATATGTACACAAAGACAAGATTTATATACAGCTTTGTAACAAAAGAGCAGGCGCCGTTGCTCTGGCAACTTCGTTTTGGGATGCTGCAACGAAGCAGCTGCAGCGGCAAGTATATAGCGCGTCACAAATAGGGGCAGCATAAGTATATATATATATTTATATATATATAGATATCAAGTATATATATAAATATAAAAGATATATATATATACATATATATATATTTTTTGTTGCTTTTTCTCTGAGAAATCGCATTTCATTTTTCATTTTATGCCAGCTCGCGCCCAAATGCTGTCTGTGGATGGGCGGGCAGGGGCGTGGCTCTGCTCTGTCTGTTGCTTAACTTGACCAAGTCGAAATGGCAGCGGTGCATTGCATCGAACTCTGAACTTTACCCAAGTTACATTTAAATAATTGATTTTGTTTGGCTTGCAGGCGCGCAACCTTCTTTTCTCTGCCTCTCTCCCTCTCTCTCTCTCTCTCTCTGCCTCTCTCTGCCTCTCTTTATCTGCCTTTTGGGTTTGTTTCTTTTGATAAAATATGTATGCTGCCTGCTTTTAGGCGTTGCCTGTTAAATCGTTTTGCGGCCGGAAAGAAAACACTTTTCTCTTGCATTCAACAATCATTGCGAACTGAACCGGATATGAGGTGAACCGGGACCAGCCGAGCTGAACCGAACCGATTAAGTTGGGTTACAAAGACAAATAAAAGCTAAAGTTCAATCCAATCGAGACTCAGCGGTTCAGTCTTAAGCAATAAGGAGAGAGAAACTAGATTAGTTTTCATAGACCAATAGACTCTGAACCAGTTCACAACTCAAATAAACTGGTTCAGTACAGTTACCTAACTTGTTGATTGGGGGACTTCATCTTTAAAGAAGAAAGCGGACACATTTTTTTAAAGGCTCACCTTGAGAATCCTCTTGGAACCAGTTCATTATTCAAACCGGTTCCACTCTGTTTTAATAGCCAACTAACTATTTATATCATAGACTGCCCTGATCACTTTCTCATAAACTAATGCTCGCCGAACCAGTTCACTGTCAAAAAGAACTGGTTCACCACAGTGACATTACCTTCTATTTAATAGAGTAAACTAGATCAATCTTCTATGAATGCTGATAAATGAACACAATGTTCACTGAACCAGTTCATTATGTTTTTAAAATGAACCGGTTCATTGCCTAACCAGTTCAGCTCTCCTGCCTACCTTATCAATGAAATATTATATTTCATAGGCAAACCCAGCTCAGTTTTCCCTAAATTCTTATGAATCGAACCCAAAGTCATTTGAACTGGTTCATTAGAGGCAGCTCAAGAATCATTTGAGTCAGCTTAATCGTTTCGCAGCTAAATACTTTGACAATTGCAGTTTGTTTGCAATCAAATTGAATTGGAGCTCGGCAATTGAGTTAATAATTGATTTAGTAAATGGCCAATACGCCCATTAAGTACCGCTGCGAAATTACGGATAATTGCATTATTTTTAGCAAATGCCACTCAATTATTTGCCATCAATTTGAAAATCGATCAAATTGCATTCAGGGAATATTTGATTGACTGTTTGGTTTGGGTTGGGCTCACTTGGGCTGGGCTGGGCTGAGCTGAAAAGAAACCATTCCAAGGCCAACACTGGCTCCAACAACTTCATCATCATCATCATTATCATCATCATCATTATCCCCATCAACAATGCAATCGTCGATTGCAATTAATGCATAAATTGCTTCCCTGAACGAGTTGAAGTGTAAATATGCCAACAAAAGCCAAACGCTGCGTGCTGTGTGTGCGACTGTGATAGCTAGACGGCATCAGTGAAGGAGACAAAGCATGCATTACATATCAGAGCGAAAGGGAGACGGAGGGAGATGGGTATAGAGTGAGGGGAAAATGCAATTGAACCCTTTGTGCTGTCAGCCCATCAGTGCAAAGCTTTTCACAGCTGGAGAAAGCCAAACGAGTGCCAAATATTCAATCTATCTCAGCGAGAGTATATTGGCTTTGTTCCTGCTCAATGCTAGCCTCTGCAGCTAGACAGCTTGAATATGTGTAAAGCTCCAATTGAATGGAGCCTGAGAGCAAACTTGGGCTGTATTCGGTTTTGTTAGAGTAGAAGCAGACGAGGCAGACCTTCAAGATGACAAGCTGAGGCGTTCTTGCCATAGTACGTCCGCCCGTCTAACTGTCCGACTGCCTGTCCGTTCGTCCGTCCGTTCGTCCATCCCTCCGCTGGTCTATACGTGTGCTCATATGTATGTCCGTCCATCTGTTTGTCCATTTATTTGTCTGTCCGTCCATTGCTCCGACTCTCCATCCGTTTATCTGCCTGTCCGTCCGTTCCTCAGTCCCACTGTCGCTCCATCCATTTGTCTGTCCATCCCTACATTTCTCCGTCTGCAAGTTCGTCCGTCTATCCGTCGCTCCGTCCGTTTATCTGCTTGTCCATCTGTTCCTTAGTCCCACTGTCGCTCCATCCATTTGTCTGTCCATCCCTACATTTCTCCGTCTGCATCCGGCGGCTGTCCATCCGTCCGCACCTATGAGCTTATATAAGCTTCAGTCTCGAAATTTCTCTCCCAGGCTGCCCCTATTACATGCGTAGCTCAAGTTTGTCTTCAAATCAAATATCTTTCGGGACTCGGATTATATACCGACCAAAGCTTATGTATATATATATTTATATATAGCTTGACCTACTTCAATATGGAACATAGTATATGGGATATATGCATATAGAAGTAGCTAGAAGTATATTCTGTCTTCTAGATAGTTATATACTGCATAAGCCTCTGGCTACTTCTTGAGCTGATTATTATTACTTTTAGTATTTTTTGATATCTCATGCTTAGCTTACCTTATAGTTTGTTGTCCTTAACTGATATTTTGTGGCTTAAAATATCACTTAGCAGCAGATCGCTCTCTCTCGCTCTCTCGCTCTCTCTCTCACTCGGCCAGCTGTCTCTGTCTAGTCGCTCCTTAGTCAATCTCTCTGCTTTCTGTATAAATTCTTGTAGCTCGCTCTTGTCTTTGTTGGATGAGAAGTTCTTTTTTAATTTCCTATCGATTTTTTGTTGCTTGTTTATTTTCAATTATTTTTTGTTTTTGGCAATTTTGTCGTTGCAGCTATGGTTGGTGTTGTTTGTCGGTGTTGTTAAACGGCAATTTTTTGGTATATATTTTCAATTGGGCTCTAAAAATATTTCGTCGTATTTTGAAATCGTTGGAAGTCCCTCGGCGTTTCCTATATGCTTTTTACCCAATTTTCTTTGTCCTTTTTTTTCTTTTCAAATTTCAAATTTTTGTTTATTTTTTATTAATTTTTTTTTTTTATCTTTTGTATAAATATTAATTTCTTTAAGAATTTCAAGTCTTTTATTTGAAATGTAAATATATTTAACTCGTATTATAGTTTATTATTATTTGGTGTTTTTGTTTGCGTTAAATCATACGTTAATATATATTATTCATATACATATATATATATTTATATATATATATCTCTTTATCTTTATGTAGTGCGCTTCCTGTAAATTCTGTTTAAAAAAAACCATGTGGTATATCGTCTTCAAAACTCCCAGAAATCGCCTGTGTTTTGTCTCCTCCTTTCGCCTTGGTTTTTACCTCTTTTCGTTATCCTTCTGCTTAGTTTTCGTCTACTTTTTTCCTCCAAATTCTTCAATTTTCGTCTCCTTATTGCACTCCCCTGCTTCTTCTTCTTCTTGCTTCTGCTTTTCGGTTACTTTTCGTAGTCTTCTTGGGTCTTCTCTTTGCCTCGTCTCGTCTCCTCTTCAAGTTCTTCTCTGAGGCTTCTCTTCGATCTTTTGCTATCCTCTTTTCGCTCACCTTTCGCTCTCTCTTTATCGTCTTCTCCTTTTCGTCTTCTGTTTGATCTCTTCAAGTCTTCTTTTCGTCTGCTTCACACCTGCTTCTCACCCACTTTTTGGACTTCTTCTCGCCTGCTTTTCGTTCTCTTCTCGTTGCTTCCTTTTCGACCTCCTTTCCTTCCGCTTGAGCACAGTTATAACAACCCGCAGCACTATATTTGTATAATTCCTAAACAATTATACGATCTCTATATGCGATCTATATAGCTAACGCCTAGCTATTTGCACACTTAAAAAAAACAATTTACATTAAAAAAAAGTTTTTTTTTATATATTTTTTTTTTATATTTTCACAAAATTTTTTTTTCGATTCTACAATTGCTTTTCCTTTGCTCGATTTTCCCTATTTCTCTCTCTCTCTCTCGTTCACATTAAAAAGTTGTTAACACAAATGAATCGTGGGAAATGTATTGGAATCTTTATTTCGTTCCTTCACTTTATTTTTTTTCTCTCTTTTTATTGAAGTTCAAAATTTCATAAAATTGTTTTTATATATTTTTTCTTGATATATTTATTTTATTTTATTTTATTTATTTTTTTTTTTGTTGATTGCTGAGTGCAGACTTTCGGTTAAAGACTTTCAAGTATCTGAAATGATATAAGCGCAAATGTTATTCTAATATATTTTAAAAATATTTTAAAAATATTTTAAAAATAAAAAAAAAATATTAAAAAAATATTAAAAAATAGATTTATAAATATAGAATATCATACAATTTTCCAGAGCTAAAGTTTCTCTATGATCTGAAAATCTTGTTCTAACTTTTTTTTGGATTTGAACCTAAGTCTTACTAACTCGAAAAGTATATATATAAACTATAGTATAATTGATGTATATTTATATAGATCACGTATACGATCTTAATGATATATTTTAATGGGTTTTAATGGTCATTTGTGGTCAGTAGGTCAAAAGTGAGGTTAGCTCTGATCAAATTTAGAAAGCTTTTAGCACACACAAATCAAACTCGTCGATCACTTTTAAGCTTAGGCACAAACACACACACACACACATATACATATATACCATAAAAAATACCACAAAAAATATACATATTACACCACCTAACTGTAAATCGACTTATTTTGTTGGTTAGATCTTTTGATAGGCAACTTTCTGTGTGTTTGGCTTAGTGATCGATCTGTCAGGTTTCCGGTCTTAGGAACTGCTTGAAACGTACTAAAAGAACGGCGACGGCGACTGCGACGGCGACAGCAACAGTGACTGCGACTGCGACGTTGGCGTTGGCGTTGGCGTTGACGCTGGCGGCCACACAGCGAGCGCGCGCTCTTCTGCTGAGCTCGGGTATTCGAGAAGTTGCCGTTAGAAGTTGTTGCTTCTTCCTCTCTCTCGCTCTCTCTCTCTCTCTCTCTCTGTTTACCGCTTTGTTTTGCTCGACGCTTCTTGGTTTCTTAGCGTTCTTTTCGTTTCTTTGCCTTTTGCTCTTCCTTTTGTTTGTTTACTTTCTCTTTGTAGCTGTTGCAGTTTCTTTAGTTTTGTTTGTTTGTTTGTTTGTTTGTTTGTTTTTTGTGTACTACGGAAACAAGGAGAAATCATACAGCGACGCAAATGATAAATTATATGAGTAGAATAATACAAAACGCGCTTAAAAAAGAACCGCGTTTGCTGGATACGCCGAAGACTGCTTGACTCGTACTGATTGAGAGAGAGAGCGCCGCTCGCCCACCAAAACAACGGCAGAGCCAGCGACAGCGACAGAGGCAGCGACAGCGACAGCGACGTCAGCAGCAGCCGCAACGTATCCTGTGTTGAGAGTTGCGCTTCAACGCGAGCCGAAAGCAGGCGAACCAAAAAAAAAAACAACAACAAAAAAGAACACAAACAAACGGTAAAAGAACTACAACAACAAGCGGCACCTACACGACAGCGCCCCGCAAAGCTCCAAGCTCTGCGCACAGCTTTCAGCTGCGCCAACTCTACACAGAGCAAAGCTACGCCGCTGCTGCTGCTGCCGCTGCTGCTGCTGCTGTCGACTGCAACTGGGCCAAGTCTCCAAAGCACAACTCGATTTCGTTTGTGTGTCTGCAAATGCATTTAGATAATTTACAATGTACGAAAAGCACACACACACACACACACACACACACACGCACACACACACACACACACACACACACACACACACACACACACACACACACACACACACACACACACACACACACACACACAAACACACACACACACATGTCATTTTAATATGCATATTCATACATGAGCTTGCTGTCTCGCTCGCTCACGCTCTCTCCTGCTTGCCGAGTCTGCTATCATTGGACCACGCATATATAATCTGTGTAATTGCACTAACACTCACACACACACACACAAACACACACACACATACAGCCACACACACTCATTTCTAATATGGCGCCAGCTCAATTGCAGTGTGACCGCATCAGCGCTTGAATATAATTGAAAGTCCACACGCATGACGGCGCTTTGTAGCTGTGTTGTGTTGCGCAGTGTAGTTGGCACTACTAATTAATGGTCGACCAGATAATATGGCGAAGCCTGCAAGTGGCAACCGCAACAGTGCAATTTGCATGCATAACGGGATCGTTAGCGTTATAGCCCAGTGGAATCGTTAAAGCTCACTTTATCGCACAAGCGAAAGTTTTTACCCATTTCTTCTTGCTTTTTCTGATTGCAGCTCGAACGGCATACAGCAAACAGCATACAGTATACAGCATGCAGCATACAGCAAACAGCATACACTTCAGCATATAGCATACAACATTCAGCATACAGCATGCAGCATACAAGATTCAGCATACAGCATACATCATACAGCATACAGCATACAACATACAGCATACACAGCATACAGCATGCACAGCATACACTTCAGCATACAGCATACAACATTCAGCATACAAGCATGCAGCATACAGCATACAACATACAGCATACACTTCAGCATACAGCATACAGCATGTACAGCATACAGTCTACGGCATACATCATACAGCATTCAGCATACAGCATGCAGCATACAGCATACACAGCATACACAGCATACACAGCATATAGCATGTAGCATACAGCATACAACATTCAGCATACAACATTCAGCATACAGCATACAGCATACAGCATGCAGCATACAACATTCAGCATACAACATTCAGCATACAGCATACAACATACAACATACAGCATACAGCATACAGCATACAGCTTGCAGCATACAGCTTCCGCTGAAGCTTTTTGCACCTCCTGCCACCCCCCATTCCCATCATGCTCAGGGCCCATCCTACAGCCAAAGTTCTCTATATATTCCTGATGCTTCATATACGTATATTTTCCATATTTCCATATTTCTATATCTGCAAGGCATTTTCCCGCTTTTCACTTTATAATTAGATAGAAAAACTCATTTGAAAGCCGGTTAGGGGTGGGCGGCGGGCGGCGGGCGTCGGTGGTTTCGGTGGGTCTTCAGTTGCAATTAGGGAACCAAAGCTGACATTCGGGTCAAGCGAGCGAAACAGCTGCAGGGGCTGTGGGGCTGTGGGGCTGCGGGGCTGCGGGGGTGGTTGAGTGCTCGAAGGGATGTCGAATGCTTTTGAACAATTTCAATTAATTAAAATAAATAATGAAATTATGTGCGGTCCAGAGCCACGCAACCACGCAACCACTCGACGACTTTGGGCCACTGTGGGGCGTTAGGTGACTGGGTGGGTCAGTTGAGTTCATTTCACGTCAGTTTTTTCGTTGTTGTTGTTGTTCCTGTGCGTCTTATCTAAGCCGAAAGCTGAGCTGCATATATAATCAGCCCGCAGGCAAGGCTGGGTGGCTGGGTGGCTGGGTGGTTGGGTGGTTGGATCGGGTGGTGCAGCAAAATCAATGCAACTCCGTACAGGCACGAAAAAGCTCAAAGCTCTCGCTGTGTAGGGGACGTGCTGTGTAGACTTCGGAGACTTTTCGCTCAGCTGGAAATTGGAGCAGCTCCCAGCAGCGGGTGGGTGGGTGCGGCTAGCTGGCAGGATTGGGGACTGCAGTACGCATATCCTGAACACACACACACACACAGCTGCCGAGGAGTATATGCTGGCGCACTCGAAATTGTGTCAAGCAACGAGGAACACGCCCCGAATGAGCACCGGCCGGCTGTCCCCCCACACACCACACAGAGGCAGCCCTCTGCTCGCCTCCGCCCAGCCGCCAGTTTGCATCCTCATCACATCATCCTCAGCTGTTTACCTTCGACTTTAACTTGACTAGCCCAGCTTAAAGCGCCTTGCGTCCGCCTCCGCATCCGCCCAGCGGTGAAAAGCAAAAAGGCAAATCACATTTGCAGCTAGCCAAGGCAAGGAAATCCATTTGACAATTGGTAGCCCCAGCAACCATCCAATTTCCAGTTCCTATTATGCCACATTATGCTCGACTGCACGACGGCGAATCCCTAGGAAGGCCCCTTTGATTTGCCTTCCTTCATTTCCTAATCACAGCGAATCAAGCGTGAAAGCCAACAAATAACTCGAAATCTATTCACAGCTGCCGAAATTCGTATACTTTGACTCAGCACCATTGTGACCTAATTAGCACTGACTTTTAGAACACAACTCATTTGCCTTAACGAGGCAGTCTAAACTTTACTCCAAATCTCAAATCCAACTCAACTATCAAAGCAAATCCCATTTTCATGCTACTTGGGGTGTCCAAGCAGGAGCAATACTATTTGCGATAACTATATTTCGATAACTCTAGAACTTATCGATAACATTTCGATGAAGAATCGTTCAGTAACATATGCCATATGCAATATCTGATTGATCAGCTAAAATATAACAACATTCCTAACAAATTGTTCAGTTTATAAAACTCGCCTACTGAGACTAAAGTCAATTTCAGCTTAAGCTTAAAGCGCCGCTAGTAAAGCCTCAACTCAAAGGCTTGACTATATGTATTACATAAAATGGCATGACTGTAGCTGCAAAATGCAATCGAAAGCAAATTAGAATCTCTAACGGTTTCTGTTTCATTGAAACTTCTGTTGATATCGCTCTGCTTTGGCCAGCAATCAGCTCGGCTGTAATTGGGTCTTCCCTGCGCCGATTGATGTAGGAAATATGGGCAAACTAATCGCGAATATATATAGAGAGAGAAAGAGAGTGACAGAGAGAGTGAGTGAGTATATAGTATATCTAGCAAGATTTGCTTATTAGCCTTTTCATGCCCGAGGCGCTGTTTCAACAGGTCAAATGGAAATTGTTAACTGCATTTCCCATTTCGCATTTGAATTGCCACAGCCTTTGTGGCTGCCAGTTGCAGATGCAAGCGGGCGGCTGTTTGAGAGCAGCTGAAGGTGGTGCAGGTGGTGCTGCAGGTGAAGCAGTAGGCGTTGGCATTGCCCGCCCAGCCGCAACCACATGCGCATATCCTGACTGAAGTGGCATTTTAACGCTTCACATGCACAACGAGGGCGGCCCAAAGTGTGGGCCACACACACACACACACACACACACGCACACGCACACCCACTGCTAATAGCTGCCAGAATGAATTTTAATAAAAATATAAAAAAAAAACCAAAACGTGGAAGAAGCAGAAAACGTCTCACGAGCGACTGCACATTAGCTAATTTCCAAAAAAAATGTCGAGTGACTTCCGTTTCCGCAACGACGGCAGCCGAGTACCATTAAGGGTTGCAGGGGTAGTCCCTCTGGCCCCTCATCCGATGGCAAAGCACATGTGCGAATGAGTCAAAAGAAAACATCACAAATTATGTTGAAACTGAAGTCTGTTGATTGATTGACTGAACTGATTGATTGAGAGACTTTATTGATTGACAACACAAGTGATTAATGAATCTTATGACTACTTATCTATATGCTAACTGACTGATTGATTGATTGACTGATAAAATGATTGACATGCTGTATGAATAGCTGACTAATAGGCTGATTGACGGACTGGCTGATTGAGTCAATGCAGTCGATAGACCCATTTACATATTTGCTGACTAAGAGACTGATTAACTGATTGATTGATCGACTGAAGGATTACCATACATATTGTGACTTATTCACTGGTTGCTTGATTGATTGATTGATTGGTTGACTATTACCGAAGACTGATTGAGTGATTGACCAATTAGTGACTGACTGTAGTTTATTGACTCATTAGCAACAGGCTGACTAGCTGATTGACTGATTGACCAATGGACTGTATGACTGTCAGTCATTTGATTGATTGATTGACTGGCAGACTGACTCTCAATTAGCTTGGGTAACTGACTGATTGAGGCATAGAGTAACTGATTGACTGGCAGGTTGATTGACGGCTAGATTGACTCATTGATTGACAGAATACTGATTGACTGACTGATTCATTGAGTGATAGATTGACTAATTGATTGACTGACTGACTAATTGATTGACTCATTAACAGAGTGTCTGATTGATAACATTTGATTGACTGCACGACTATCTTACTGGCCAGATTGATTGATAAGGCTGACTAAAGCGTAACTATCGACTGACTGACGCCCGCGATCGAGCTACTGACTGATTGATTGATCTACAGATCAACTGATTGACAGACTGATCAGTCGCAGTTTGTCAAGAGTTATTTACCTATTATCAACTTCAACTATGGTATTAGTACATGCATCTATAAATATTTGTGCACCTATTCAGATCCCATTGCAATGCGCTTTAAAGCCGACTTAAATGTCTTAAATATTTGTGTTTTGCAATTCGGCGACAAATTAATCTCAATTTAAATGCAATAAAAACAGGCGAAAAATAAAAAATGAATTTGATTTCCAATTTGCTGTTTCAATTACGCATTCGCCACTCGCAATTCGCAATTCGCAATTCGCAATTTTGCTGGCAAACAAATCGTCGACTGCAGCTGATGATTTTGCTCACATTATGTATACGCCACATAATCCATAGCTGCACGACGAACCCACACGCCAAGTGGGCAGCGTTTTCATGCATGAATATATTCCAGCAAATGCAACTCCCCCACAGCGAGCAAGCGGGAGAGAGAGAGAGAGAAAGCGACAAATGCAATGCAGAACGAGGAGTAAACCTATTGATGCTGCCTCACTCTCTCACTCTCTCACTCTCTCTCTCTCTCTCTCTCTCTCTCACTCTGGCACGCATTGCGCTCTGCCAGGGTTGTCGACGCTAAGGCAACTGAAAATAAATAATCAAAATATAAAAGGAAACAAAAAACTCACATTCCCCAGGCAGAGCACATCGAATAGGGAATACCCTTACTATAAACAATATATGCATAGATTATAGGAAATAATACAGTCCAGATTCGAATAAGATTTTGCTCATATGTAAAGATCTTTATAGGAGTTCCAAATGCCGAATTTCAAGAATATATCTTCAATATACCAAAAGCTCTTCATACAAGAACTAAACTTTCAGCTGATCAATCCTATGACAGCTATATGATATAGCACTCCGATTTGGATACGATTTTTACTATGTGTGAAATACTTTCTAAAATACAAATTTAACAAGTTTTATAAATATATTTTGAAAAATGCAAAAGTTTTTCATACATGAACTAAATTTCCAAAGGATCAGTTCTATGGCAGCTATACGAAATATTGGTCCGATTTGCATGAGATTGGAAATTTGTATGAACACTCGTATTAAATCAACTTTTGCAGAGTTTCAGAAAGATATTTCAAGAAATAGAAGAATTTTTCATATGAGATCTAAAATTATAGCCGATCAGTTCTATGGCAGCTATATGAAATGTTAGTCCGATTTAGATGAAATTTTGAGTGTGTATGAAGAACTATGTTAGACTCAACTGTGCCAAGTTTCATGAATGTATTTTAAAGAATCCAAAAGTTTTCCATACAAGAACTAAATGATAAATATTTGATAGGAATTTATATCAGCTATAGAGTATCG
>CAUIUS010000001.1:20695000-20807500 GCA_961210405.1 Drosophila mercatorum | reverse complement strand
TATGTGATCGATATGGTATATGTATAAACATGATGCAAGTTTTTTAAACAAAATGTATATATATAAATACATAATACAATATTTATAAATATATGCAAATTTTAAAAATTGAACAAAAATTTTCATTTTAAATTTAAATTTTAAGAAATTTCTATTAATTTCAATATTATAAATGGCAAACTTATAATTTGTAACAAATTTAGCTCATATAGCATTGATTGCATATCATTTTTCCATACACATATATATATAATATCCGATAATAGCATAAGATCTTATGCATATAAACAAAAAAAAAAAAAGTTTCACAAATTTTCCAAAAATTTTAAATTTAAATTTCAAGAAATTTCTCAGCATTTAAATATTAAAATAGCCAAACATAAAATTTTAAACAAATTTAGTTCATATAGAATTGATTGCATACAAATTTCCTATTCATATATATATATATATATATATATATATTATCCGATATTGAAAGCGTGCACGACTTCAGCATGAAGAATTTATTGAGCCGCAGCCCGGACAGAAGGAGAAGAGGCAAACGTATAGTAGTAAATCGTGTGTGGAACTTAATGTACAGAAACAGTTATCGTATATTGGATTATTTGGAATGGTGCTGGTGCTTAGCCCGTTTGATTGGCCGGCGGCAAGTCGCCAGCGACGAGCGGCGTGGAGAGCTTGGGCAAGGCGGCCTTTATGAGCGGCGCGAGCGTTGTTTTGGCACGCAGAGCCGCCGACTCCGGCGGACTGTGAAAGAAGTAGAGCAAGAAGCCAGCGGCCAAGATGATGTGGGCGCCGAGTATGCCAATGATGAGGAATAGCGAATATTGTGAGTTGCGCAGCGCCGGAGTGAGCACGGCAATCAGCACGGTGCCGGAGAGCAAAGCGGCCGTAATGACGAGCAGCCACTGCAGCAGCGAAATCTGCAAAGGGAGAGCGTAAAGAGATGAGAAGGGCACAGAGAGAGGGCAGGGTAGGTTGAGCAGACATTGATCACCCAGAGTATGGAGACGGGTATATAGATGGCCAAACTGTAGCCATAGATGCACATCAGCGACAGCAGGCTGGGCGTGTAGCTGGCCTAAAAGAAAGAGAGAGAGAGTGAGAAAGAGTAAGAGAGAGAGCGAGAGGTATATGTATAGAGTTGCGAGAACTAACGCTGTCCGTTTCCACCGCGTCGCTAGCATCGACTGGCTTGAGGCTGTACTTGAACAGCGCCCAGAGTATGGCCGGCAGAATGTTGGCATAGAGAAAGATGCAGCTGGCGGCATAGGACACCAGATGGAAATTATAATGCCACTGATAGCTGTCGTCGGCCTGCTGCAAGTAGCTGGCGATGTTGCCGCTGATGGCTATGGAGAAGATCTAAAGGGAGAGAGAGAGAGAGAGCGCAGCAATTAGACAAGCATATATGCACATAGAGTTGTCTCCAAGTCCCACCAGTGTTATGGTTATCCAGAACGGGCCGTAGAGATCGGGATTCTCGCCAATGTTCATGCGCAAGTAGTTGGCGGCGGCGCGCTTGGGTATCATCGAGTTGACAATGCGCTCGAGCACTATGTACGTGTCGACATTGAAGAACTGCTGATAGTATTCGATGGTCAGGAAGGAGAGACGAGAGCCCCCAGCAGCAGCGCTGCCCTCGACCGAGTCGAACGATGCGTTGGCAGCGGCACGACCTCCACCCCCACCGCCGCCACCACCAGCACCACTGCCAATGATATTTTGCGCCGAATTGCTCATGTCGTAGATCAGATCGGACAACGGATCACCACGTTGACGCTGTCCGGCTCCGGCTCCAGCTCCGGCGCCAGCTCCAGTTGCGTGCGTTGGCGAATTGACGTTGATTTGCGCTGGTGCGCCGCTGTTGCTGGCGCTGTAGTCGCGAAACTGTAGCAAATCGTCGGCGGTCGGCGTCTCCATGCTCTATATCATATAATTTTAGCACGCTTATTACGAAAATCACACGTATTTATCGACAGTGACTATATTTGTTTTTTTCCCGTTTCGTCTCAACGTCTATTTTTTTTCTCTCGCCTCACACTCATACGTCAGCTGTTGATTTGGCGCCTGCGTGTGACCGTATATTTGGTGAGTTCTTGGTATTTTGATTGTGTTGACTTTGCGAGACTACGAAAACTGCGCAATCTAAGCTTAAATAATAAAATAAAATAATATTATGCTTAACAATAATTTCTTTATTTAAATTTTTTAAGCTATGTCACTGTGATTTCAAATATAACATTCAAAAAGTGCGCAATTTGCAGTTTGAACGCATATCGATAGCCCAACAATCGATTGGCGTGAGCTGTGCAACTCTGCCGCGCTTTGCATCGTCAGCCAACACTTTTTGCAGCTGCAGTACAAAACAAAATTCGCTCGCTAACGAAATTTCCACACAATTTGTTAAATAAAAAAAACCTTGTTAAAGAAAACGCAATTATTTTTGAGAGCAGCACAAGTGAGTGCAGTGACTGAATACACACACACTCGCACACACACACACAGATATATACAGGCAGTTCGCAGAGCAGCTATCGCGCTGCCCCCCTCCCCCCACAAATGCCTGTGAAAAATGGCGAATCGGATGCGGAGGGCGACGTTTCTGGCGCGGAGTCGGAGCGCTCGAACTCCAGTCAGGCGCACGACACCTCCGACGAGGAGGAAGAGGAGGCCAACGAATGCGACTCCGATGATTCCTCCGAAATGGACGCCAGCGAAATCGAACAGCGACGCGCCGAACACATAGAAGACTTGGGTACGATTTGGCGCCAATTTCTTGATACATATATATATATATATATGTGATTGTTACGATACTATTACAGCCAGCCTGGACCGTCAGTTTAATCAGCTGCGCGAGCAGTACTACTGCGAGCGCATCAATCACATCGAGCGGCAGCTGTCGGACGTGCGCTCCGGCCGCTCCGAGGAGTTTGTCCAGCCGCAGAAGGAACTGGACAAGGTCTATCGGACGCGCATCGAGGTGGCCGACGTGCTGCGCAAGTTCCGCCTGCAGAACATCGAGCACAAATACCTCTCCGAGGAGCAGGCAGCCGCACAGCACTTCGAGGTGAGCTAACCAAATGTTTTCCAGCCCAAAACAGTTTCCTTGAGCGATTGCCCCTCCTTCCACGCAGAGCGAGAAACAAATGGCCGTGGATAATCTGCGCGAGGATCTAATGGATCGCATACGCCGGCTCGAGGAGGACCGCCACAACGTGGACATCTCCTGGGACGATTGGGGCAACGACAAGCGCCAGAGCAAGGTGCGCGGCCCGGGACGCAAGAAGGCGGTCACCGTCTCCGGCCCGTACGTGGTCTACATGCTGCGCGAGGAGGACATCATGGAGGACTGGACGATAATACGCAAGGCACTCAAACGCTCCGCCACGGCCACAACCAACGTGACAACCTCAGCGACCACGACGACGGTCCCGCCGCCAGCCAGCCTGGTCGGCCTGCCGCTGACGGCGACAGCGATGGCCGGCGCCAATGGATAACGGTGGCGTTCGGCTGCCTACGGCCAGGCGCGCAACAAGAAGCTCACCTGACGGCAGCGAAAGGTAGCGACGGCTACTAACCGGAATGTCCACTAGTTATCTATATATCATATATATATATATCTGAAGAAAAGGAAGGAAACGAAATGTCGACCAGAAACAGCAAAATACAAGCTCACGCTTAAACCTAACTTCGACCTGTAGAAACTTGTATTACACACGATATATATATAGTAGTATACCTATATATATATATGTATATGTATAGTATAACTTTGTATATATAGCTATATATAGTTGCCTGCGCTGCGGCGCCTGCTACCCTAGAAACCTCCATCAAGTTACAACTTGTTATTCATGCTGATCAGAACATTACAACTATCACTTTATATATAGATATAGATATATGTATATCTGTGGTCATGACTATATAGTATATAAGCAACAGATGTATATCAAATCTTAGCCATATAGGCCTTACGAGTCTGCTCTGTATATGGCTGGAATCTAAGGCGTGTAGAGAGCGGGATATAGATTAGAGTTGATTATGTTTTAGATATATAGACATATATATATGTGTAAGATCTAGTGCTACTATATGCGTGACTACAGCTATATATACATATATAAAGATCAGATCAGCAAGCATATATACATATTGATATATGTATATATTCGCCGATCTGCTCTTGATATAGATCTGTATATGAATATATATACATATTTACTTTTTATTGATATATATGTATATATTTGCTGATCTGCTCTTTATATAGATATCTATATATTTATATATATAAACATTTTTTATATATATATCTATATATAAACCCTCAGATCTGTACACAAAAATAAAGTCAATTTTTTTTCTCATTATTTTAAAGCAAAAATTTGTCTGCTTAAGTTAAATATTGATATATAGCTATAAGAATTTACGCCGGAAAATGGAAAATGAGTGGAAATCCAAAATTTTGAAAAAGCGAAAAAAAAAGCTCGAAAAAAGCGAAATTTCAACTAAAAAAATGTTTCAAAATTTCGAAATTTGGATATTTTTCAAATTTTTACTTAAGCAAAATGCTGTTAGAATCCGCCTAAGCGATCCGGAGCCACAAATTTCCACACACCTGTACATAGATCTATAAGAAATCCGGCCGGAAAGGCCAGCGATTGCCACTGGAGTGAAATGTGACTTCACTGAAAGTTGTGGACCCTCTTTTTTTCTTTTAATGAAAAAAAAACACGTAAATCTTAAGGTTAACATGTGTTTTAGACTACGGAGTTATCTATGTATATCATCGGAGAGAATCCATAAAGAATTCACGCAAAAAGTTGTGTGAAAATTGGCTTGAAGTCGCTTATCTTTGGCTAACTTGGGTAGAGTAGGTATGTAAGGGCAGTCTACTCTGCCTTACGGGCATTATCTAGGAGAAAAGTCCGGCGAATGGTAACGTTTAACGGTTTATTGCAATGAAAGTTAGGTTAGAATCCGTTGCTCTTGAGATACTCTCGCAGCAGGTCCACGTAGTCGCCGTGTATGTATATCTGGCCGCTCAGCTCGTTGACGCGCGTGGCGCAAAGCTTGCCGTTCCGGGAGTGCTCCACAATACGGCGTAGGTCGCGCTCGAGCGCCCAGATATCGCCCTGGATGTGTCGCACGACGGTGAGCCGGCGCAGGCCGCGGAAGCGCGTGTGCAGATAGACGGGCACCATGTGGTTCTTGGTGCGTGCCACAAAGTAGCCGTTCTCCTCGCCAGTCGCCGTCTGCGGCTGCCAGCCGGACGGATAGGCCGACTTGGCGACGGGCTGGGGCACGGTGCGTGGGGGCAGCAGGCGCTCCACGAACTTCCATTCGGGCGGATTGTGCAGGACCTCCACCTCGGGATACTGTTCGAGCGGCTGCACCTCGCTGGACGACCGGAAACTGGCCCAACGCACGGAGTCCGTGTGCAGCGAGCGCACCAGCTGCAAAGGCATCGGATTAGTAACGTTTAAGTGTGTGTGGACAGCTCACTCACCCGCTTGAAGCCCTGCAGCAGCGGCGCGTTAAGCACTACTTTGTTGCTAGCAGCCATTTGCGTTTATTTATGATTGATTTAAGTGAAAAACAAAAAGGAAAACAACAGCCGCAAATTGTGTTACATATGCGGTGCGCGGAACTAGCGGCGGAACCAGCTGCGGAGCCAGTGATTAACAGCGTTGCCAACGCACGCAACGAGCGCTGTAAAGTGGCAGCTGATGCTATGGGCGCCTCTAAACGGTTAGTGGCGTTGCCACTGCGCGTAATGAGTGCTGTAAAGTGGCAGATGATGCTGTGGGCGCCTATAACCGGTTAACAGCGCAGCCAGTGATCACTGAGCGCGCAATGAGCACTGTAAAGTAGCAGCTGATGCTATGGGCGCGAAAATTATCAGCAGCGTTGCCACTGAGCCTGGTGGGCGCCTAATTTATTAAATAATTATAACTACAATTTATGGCAATTATAAATATGCACAAGTTAATTAAAATAATAATAATAAATATTTATAAATTCCATTAGATATGCTTTGCCTGGAACTAGTTCAGCTGTCTAGCACTTTAAGTGTTGCAAAGCGCAAATGCTAGCGATTGGCGCCCTTTCATAAGCAATGCAAATGCATTTGCCAATAGACGTGTGTTGGTGTGTGTGTGTGTGTGTGCGTGTTTGTATGCAACAAATGCCGCCAGCGACGTCATCGCTTAGAGCTAAAGCTTTTGCATACACTCACAGAGAGAGAAAGAGAGAGAGAGGGACACACGCACACACAAGCTTATTTTAATCATTAACGCTGCAGCTGCTTTGCTGCATTTGATGTTGATTCTAGCAGCAGCAGCCGCGGCCACAGCCGCCGCTGCCGCAAAACCGTTTTGGCATTGTTTACGTTGCAGCTTTTATTTGTTAGCTTTTAGCGCACAGTTTCAGTTTTCAGTTTTCTCGGCGCTTTCGTTGCGACAAGTTGTTGCTGTGTGTGTGGTTTTTTTTTCATTGCCCCCAACACACGACAACGAAAGCAAAAGCAAAACTAATTTTTTTTCCTGCACTTCATTTACCGTTTGTCGTGGGAGTGTGAGCGAGAGAGAGAGAGAGAGAGACAGAGATAGCTAGAGCTAGCGAGCGCGCGCAAATTCGAGTGTTTGTTTTTGTTGTTGTTGTTGTTGTTGTTCTGAGTGCATTTGCTGTATGTAGCGTGTAGACAGTGTTGCAAAGCGGCAGGAGCATGGCTCGCAAGGATGATCCCGTTTTCAATGTGAAATTCGTGCAGCTGGTCGAGAGCCAGCCCTGCCTGTGGAACTACACGCATCCGGGCTACAGCAAGAAGGAGGAGGTGCAGAGGGCGTGGCAGCATGTGGCCAACGAAATCAAGGATACAGGTGTGTGTGTGTGTGCTGCAGCTGCACTTGTAGATTTCCATTTGCATATTCGCTTTATTTTTTTTTGTTTTTGCACTTGCGTGCTCATTTGCTGTGTGCGTGTGTGTGTGTGTGTGTGCTGGCGCGCGCGCCTATGATGCAAGCTGTGTGCCTGCGTGCATGTGTGTGTGTGTGTTTTTTTTTAATGCAATCGCAATTTGTAGTCGTGCCAGCTCGCTCGCTCGCATGCGTCTGTGTGTGTGTGTCGGTGCGTGCGTGTATGTGTGTAGGTGTGTCACTGTGTCACACACAGCAATAGCTGCGCGCGGCGTTTGCATGCAATTAGCTGTTGCTATTGCCGTTGTTGCTGCTGCTGCGGCGGCCGCTTTTGGCATGCAATTAAAAAAGTTCAGCAACTGCTGCGCAGTGGAAATACCCTGCATGCACATGCATGTCGCTGCTTGTCCGGCATTTGCCAACACTTGTTGCCGCTCGCACAGATCGCGCCGCCGCCTGCACTGTGCAGCACTGCCAACTGCTCGCTGCTCGCTGCTCACTGAACTGGGTTAGGAGCTTTTTTGATTGACCAATTAAATGTTCATTTTCATAAGTCGAATTTAGTTCCACTTAATAGTTCCGCTCAGCTCAGACACACAGACACAGGCACAGACACACGCATACTGCAATTGTCTAACTAAAGGATTTGAGAGCGGAATTAGGTTAGGGCTGGCTTCGACTGTGTAAATGAGGTTAAGGCTGACAATCAATTTGCATTTTTAATGGGAATTGCAATGCAAAACATATTTATATGAAGTATAATTATTTTAAGTATATACATACATATATATGAATCTGTTTATCGATTATTTAGTGAGCTATTCAGTAAATTGAAAGGGAAAGGGATAGAGAGGGAGAGCGAAAGAGAGAGGGAGAGGGAATAATTATTCTTGAATATATAGAATACACATATTTTAGCCTTATTAGCCATTAGACTTAGTCTATATAGAGCATAATTCGGAGTTCCTCCTTCTTTTCACTCCGAATGTTATTCTTTTAAGTTTTCCTGACTTCATTTTCATTCAAAAATGAATTCACTTTCACTTCCTTTAGCTCTATGAGTCCAAAACTCATCCAAGTCTTAAGATATTTTAATTTACATTCACTCCGAATGGTTGCCAAGTCTCCCACGTCATTTGGAGTTTATATTTCGTGCACCAGACTTTAAAAATTACTCCGAACTCTCCCATACTACTTCTCTTCTACTTTTCATCTTGTTCCTATTCCGAATGCATTCTTTTATTTCCGAAAATATCTGGTTTTCGGAGTCATTATACCCAGACCATTTCAGTTTCTAGGTTTCTATGCTCTCAAGTGTCGTGGAGTATTCGGAGTATTTCTTTTTCATTCCGAATACTCCTAATACCAAGACATATGTCTTTCATTCCGAATATTTCGAAGACTAATACACCTACTATATGCCTTTAATCCCGAATACTCCTAATACTAAGACACCTATATGCCCTTCATTCCGAATACTCCGAACGCAGAGACACAAGACTCCGAATACCTTACATGTCTTCTCTTGCATTTCCTATATTTTTCTTTACTCCGAATTCTATCAATCACTTCTACTTTCCAGCTTCGCTCATTCCGAATGTTTTTCATTCACTCCGAAAACTAGACTTAACTCTCACTATTGGATATTCTCAATCTTCAGCTCATTTCAAACAGATTCTCGTTGGCTAACTCCGAATACCTTCCCAAATCCTTACTCCGAAACTTCATTTCATTCCATCACTAAATTCTCACTCCGAATCTGGAATAAACCATGCTCAATAACTCCATTCGGACTATTTCAATTGCAGTTCGGAACTCCCGTGAGCGTTGGCGCACCATTCGGAGTAGTTTCCTGCGCTCCCTGAAGCTGGCGCGCACCCAGACGGGCCGCGGCAAGCGCAAGTACTACCTGTCCAAGTATCTCCAGTTTCTGATACCCTACACAAAGTCGCGGGCCTGCCACAAGCAGCTGCCGCTTGGCCAGCCTCAGCCCAATCCCAGCTCGAATCTCAACGCGAACTCGAACTCGGATTCGAGCCCGACTGCCGGCGGCGGTGGCATGGTGCTGCGGAAGCCGAGCACCTCCACGACGACGACGGCGGCAGCGGCGGTGACATATCTAACTCGCATTGGGCACATGCGGCTCCTGGAGCAGCATCATCATCAGCAGGAACTGGAGCTGGAACTGGAGCGGGAGCGGGAGCGGGAACGGGCGCAGCAGCAGCAGCATCATCATCCGCCGGAGGAGGACACCAAAGACAGTCACGAGGAGGAGCCAGCGGAGTCACGCGATGAGCAGGAGGATCCGGAGCACACGCAAGAGGCAGACGCCGTCTCGCCGCTGCGCCTGCAAGCCATCAAAGTGGAGCACCAGCAGCACCAGCAACAACAACAGCAGCAGCTGCAAACAGATAAAATTGTGGCCACAGCTGGGCCGCAGCATTCGCTCGTCTCGCTGCCCGTCTCGATGGCGGCGGCGCTGCGCAGCAACATGGATTGGACGATGAGCGAGTGGCTCAAAGGCAGCGCCAACCAGTTGCACTACAGCAGCAACAACAACAACAACAACAACAACAACAACAGTGTGGCAACAACGCCACCAGCTGCTAGCACACCTGCACCCGCCGCAACAGCAGCGCCGGTTGCGACACCTGGCCTCACGCTCGCCCAGCCCGACGCCGATTATTCGTTTCTAATCAGCCTGCATCCGTATCTAAAGGAGATGAGCGGCAAGCAGAATCGTCGATTTAGGCAAAAAGTCGTCGGACTCATCGATAATGTGCTGGATAATGTGGATAATTAGCTAAAGCCGAGGAAAAATCACAAGAAAAAACCAAGCAAATTCAAATTGGAATTCAAATTTTAGGCGCATTTTACAGCACTGCATAGCAGTAGCGCTGCCAGACCAGCAAAGAGCAACACAAAACGAAAGAAATCAAAAATAATAATAACCGACAGTGCCCATTTGTTATATATATATAAAATAGCAATTAAATGTATGTGTATTGTAGTATTTTTGTTGTTAAAGTTACACACACATAAACACACACATTTGTTATATGTAAAAGGAAAAGAAGCAAACTTCATGCAATGCAAAATAAAACGCTTTTCACAAAAATTTGAATTTAAATTTGGGCGCACTTGACAGCGCTGCCAGACTGACCGCTACTTTAGCTAGTTGAACGACTGGCTGTGCCTTTTTATATGAAAAAAAAAACAGAACAAATTTCAGCAGTAATTTTAGCTATTATTATTAAATTGAACAGTTTTTCTTTAGCATTAATGCAAACATTACATATTCTTTAATCGATAACTTCGCGTAAATTCAAATTTGAATTTCCCGCGCACTGCACAGCACTGCCTACATAAGCGCTGCCAAACTGTGCGTTAGTGTGGCTACTTTAACTATTTGAACGTCTGTCTGTGGGCTTTTGTAAGCACAGAAAGCAGCACAAGTTGTAGCAGCTATTATTATTAAATTAAAGACTTTTTTTTAGCATTAATCTATAATCGATAACTTTACACAAATTCAAATTTGAATTTCCCTCGCATTTTATAGCACTGCCTACATGAGCGCTGCCAGACGCTCCGCGCAACAGCTGTTGTGCTGCTCTCGGGCGCAGTGGCAACACTGCTTAAGCAATTATTAGAGATTAAAACAAAAAAGCGCAATGTTAACATTAATTGCATATTAATAACCGTGCGGGCCAGTAACATTCCGCATTGTAATCACAGTAGGTAACGCAGCCACAACTCCCAGCTCGTGTGTGTGCGTGTATGTGTGTGTGTGTTCTGCACGTGTGTATGCATGTGATGTAATTTGCTGTGCAGATAACGCAAAGTCGACAAAAAGCTATTGTTAATAATTATTATATAAAAGCAACGCTGTGCACGCACACACACACACGCACACACACACACACATACATACATACACACACGCGCTCATACGCATTGATTTTTTGGGAGAAAGTTGAAGAGTCAATCTAACGGCATATTCTGTACAGGTTGCGTGCACCCCAACGGGTCAGAGCGAGAGGGCAACAGCAGCTGCAGGCGCAACAGGGAAAAAGAACGCAAAATGCATAAATGCTGCCTACAGACACAACAGGCCACGCTAACAAAGTCCAGCAGCATTGGTGATACAACTTACAGCCAGCAGCAGCAGAAGCAGAGGATTAACAGCAATTGTAACGGTAGTGGCAACAGCACCATGTCCACTGGCCACAACAATGACGAGGACGATGATGATCACGATCACGATGAGCCGCACTGTCCTCATCATGAAGTCAGCTGCCCGGTGATCATTACGGACGCGACACGTGCCCACGTCAAGCGGCGCGTGCGCAACGCCTACGATTTCTTCGACCAGACCCTGATGCAGTACAGCATCGTCCAGCTGATCTTCTGCTTCAACGGGGGCAAGGACTGCACCGTGCTGCTCGACCTGCTGATGGGCTACTGTGCGCAGCGCAACATCGACAGTGGCCAGATCCCGATGCTCTATATCGAGTCGGACGACTCGTTCGAGGAGATCGACGACTTCGTCAAGCACTGCGTGAGGCGCTACAAGGTGAATCTGATCAAGTACAAGGACTCGCTGAAGGTGGCGCTCACCCAGATGACCCACGACATGCCGCTCATTAAGGCCGTCTTCGTGGGCAGCCGGAACACGGATCCCTACTGCGAGAAGCTGAAAGCCATGCAGGTAAGACCAGGAGCAGCTCCTCCTCTTGCTCCGGCTTCTCCTCCCTTTCGCTCCACTGCTAACTGAACTTACTGCGAACAGAAAACGGACAACGATTGGCCGGACATGATGCGGCTGAATCCGCTGCTGGAGTGGAGCTACCACGACATCTGGCACTACATCCACATACACAAGGTGCCCTACTGCAGCCTGTACGCGCGCGGCTACACATCGATCGGCTACAAGTCCAACACCTACCCCAATCCGCATTTGCTGTGCACCGCCTGCGCCGCCGCTGCTGGCGCCGAGACAGGCGCCGCCGCATCCGCCTCCGGGCCAACCTGCTATCGGCCCGCCTGGGAGCTGGCCGATCCCACGACGGAGCGTGCCGGGCGACACAGCTCCAAGTAGTCGCTTAACTAGTTTATAATAGTGCAATTGTATTGCAAATATCTGCTATATATATATCTGGCCACAGCCGGATATATATCGCGATATATATATATATATATATTTCTTAAATTTTTTTTTTACAAATTTGTATACAAAGCGGCACATTGAGGTGCGCCAGATATATATACAGAGAGCTCTCATTTATCATGATATATATATTTATCATATCTGCTTTAGCTTTAGCTTTATAATTCGCACTCACTTCACTTCGTTTATTTGCCTGAAACTGCAAGTCAAGTCGTATAAATGTGTATATATAATATATATAGGCTTACATATATCTTTATTTACTTAAGCTTGAGTGCCACGCCCACTCTTAAGCCCGCTTTGGCCGCACGCTCGTAGCCAACTTTTAGGAGTTCTGGCATTTACAGCGCTCTGTTAGGCCCAACAGCTAGTTAACATTTACGCTTGCTTAACATTTAACATCTGCCTAACTTAACATGCTTATGTAATGCTTACAGCTCTATGCTAAGTGCTCTTAATGTTTGTAAATAAAATATTAAATTTAAGGTTTTTTTTTATTAAAAAATTAATTATGGAAAAATATAACAGTTTTTAACTTAAAAAAAATATATATGTATATATATATATATATATATATATATTTATTTTTTTTTGTATCAATGTAGGTAATCAAGCGCCTTTAATGCTCCATCTGTTATACAAAACTCATAAGTTAAGGAGTATCTGTTATACAATTTCTTAGACTACAGTCTATGTTATGCTCAAACTGTTATACGATATCAGGCAGACTTCTCAAACAGCCAGATATGCTCAAACTGTTATACAATATCTTAGACTATACCTTAACGACGGTAAGAGTCATGAACAATCTGTTATACTATATTACTACAGGCTTCATTGACGGTCAGGCATGTCTATGATAAGCTGTTGTATAGCTTATATAACACTTTCTCATACTGTTATACAAAATTCATATATGACCTAGAATGGAAGACATCAGTTATACACTTTAAACTTAGCTAGTATGCAACTGTTATACAAGTGACTCAGAATTTCGCTCGAACTGTTATACGTCTGCTATAATCTGTTATACAACGGCTGTTCCTCAACTTTAGTCTAAATTCCCAAACTGTTATACAATATATTATGAACCCACATAACAGTTTTTATGTGCAGCCATTGACCGCATCTGTTATACAATTCCATCTAGATTTCTGTCATAATCATAATTTTTCCCAAACTGTTATACAACTGTTATATCTCAGCGCTGAGCTAAGCTACACTTAATCTGTTATACAATTTGTTATATCTCAGCTATAACTGTAATCCACACTCTCAACTGTTATACACTTCTGTCCTCAGCTCAGCTCCAGCGCCTCGAATCGCAGATAGCCCGAGATCTGCGTCGCCTGCTGCTTCTTGTCGGCGATGCGTGAGCCGAACTGGATTGCGCGCTTCCTGAGCAGCGTCGCATTCCGGAGTCCCAACGTCCGTCCGTAGAGCCGCAGCAGGAGCTTGTCGCCGACGCCCTCGGGCAGGGCGTAGCAGCAGCGCTGCTGCGGCGCCAGGGAGCGCACGAACTGCGCCAGGTGCTCCTCGATGAAGGGGGCACGCGCTGTTTTGCCGCAGTCGGCGATGATGCGGTCGTCGCGCGCCAGATTCCGTGCGGGTATGCGCTGCCAGTCCCGCTCCAGTTCCTGGCGCAGTGCCAGCTCGCGCGCCTCAGCGCTGGCCGTCGCCGCCGCCGCCCGGCGCCAGGCGTTGCGATGCCGCGTGTAGCCGCCGAAGAGCTCGTCGGCGCCGCTGCCGAGCAGCGCGACGCGTGCAGTCGACGTCGGCGCAGCGGCGGCGAACCAGAAGGCGCAGCCCAGTGACTCGTCGAGCACCGTGCGCAGCGGATAGATGAGCTGGCGGATGTGGGTAGCCAGCTGCTGCTGCAGCTGCTCGCGGCTAACGTCCACCTGGAGCAGCTGCCAGCGGCGCTGCGGGCAGAGGCGCTCCAGCTCGTGGAGGGACTGCAGGGATGTCTGCCTATCCGGCACATTCCAGCGCTGAGCCGGATCCGGATCCGGTGCGGCGGCTGTCAGGCGCTCGAACGCCACGTTGATCAGCTCAATGGGCTGCGCGCTGGGCACGAATCTGTCCGCCAGCAGCGCGAGAATGCTGCAGTCGATGCCGCCCGAGAAGAGTACGGAGATCTTGGCGTGCGGGCAGTCGTCGCCAAGGCACAGTCGGCAAACGGGCGCCGTATGGAGCACGCGCGCCGCCACCGAGCGCTGAAGCAGCTCATCCAATTTGGCCAGTGTCTGCTGGAGCGCTGGATTCCCGAGCAGCTGCTCCAGGAGCAACTCCAAGGGAGCTTCTTCACTCGCCGCCAACTCATACAGATCGTAGCTGCTCAGCTGCAGCTGCCGTTCCAGCAGCCAGGCGGGCTCTATGGGCGGCTCCAGCCGGATGCTCCACTGCATGGCCGTCTCCAGTTCGGCGAGCTGTTGCGTTGCCTGCTCGCTCAGCTGCTGCCAGGGATAGAGGCAGCACTCGTTGGGCTGGGCCAAGCGGAGCTGGTAGAGGCCTAGCGGCGGCAGCTCCAATGCAGCTGTGGCCGGCTGCTGCTCCACGTGGCACGAGGTGCTTAGCAGCCTCAAGCAGCTGCTGCCATGGCGCTCAATGATCAACGAATTTCGGCCCAAGGCATCGCGACAGAAGTACAAGACGCGCTCAGCTCTGCAAGCATTCAATGATTTATACAGGGTATTCCTTAGTCTCCTACTCACCTGTTGTACAGCATGAGGCAGTAGGGTCCCTCGAGCTGCTGCAGCAGGGCCAGCAGCTCCTCCTTACTCCTCACTTTACTCAGCTGCCTGAGCAGCCAGGCGCTGTCTGCCTCGCTCTCGAGTTTCTTTTCATTTAAATTGTATAAATCGCCATTGAAGAGGAGCACCAAATCCTCGGCGACCAGCGGCTGGCGCTGGGGCGCGGCGCCTTGTTGCCACAGCACGTTGCCGGCGAGCAGCACATTGTCTATGATGAGCCTATCCTGTACGTCTGGGCCGCGATTGTGCAGCAGCTTCTCCAAAGTCTTATGCAAATGACAGCTGACATCATTATCTTGGCTAATTGCACAGAAAATGCCGCACATTTCACTTCAAACTGTAAACATGGGCATGTGCCTGTCCAAGCGAACCAGTTCAATTGAGATCTACATGCGCTAACAGCGCCATTTTGAGTAAACTGCAAACGTAATTCAAAATAGCTGATTGATCAAAAATTATTAAATATCAAATGTAAATAGCACAAATAAATTAAAATCAATATTTAAACAGCCATTAGGGTAGTGCAAATTTCGCAAAAGTGTGGCAGACTGTAATTCAAATTGTAAGCAACAAGCAAGCCAGTTCAATTGAGCTTTACATGGTTAACAGCGCCATTTTGAGTAAAATGCATTCGCTGAAATTTAAAATTTGAATTTGATTAGGGGCAATTAATTAAATATAATATTTAAATAACTAAAACTTTAATAAGCATACAAAATATTTTTAAATTAGGTGTCTAAACAGCCGTCACAGCTGCTCACAAAAATGCCGCTTATTGTAATTCAAATTGTAAACATTGGCATGTGCTTGCGAACCAGCTCAGTTCGCAGCACTGCAATTGCTCATTTGTGAACTTGTTTGGGCAACAGCTGATTTCAAATTTAGCAACTAAATTATATTAACACTAAACAAACATATTTTGCTGATTGAAATTGGTCAATATAAATGAAATCAAATATGTCGAATATAAATAACAACTAATACTTCAATAATCCGAAATAAATTTAAATTAAATTACAAAGCAGCCGTTAACATTCAAAGAACTCTTAAAGTCTGTTAGCTTTTGACAGCACTGCAATGAACCACGTTCAATTGTGAACTTGTTTTGGACAACAGCTGACTTCTAATTTGGCAACTAAATTTAATTAACATTTTCGTCACTAGAAACAGACATGTTATAATTTTATAGATTTCAACTTTATTTGGCGCTAATTATATTAAAAAAATTATGCCTGAGCACGCCAATTAGAATTCCGATTAGCAAGTGGTGCTTGCGTTTACAGAGCTGTTAAAGTCTTAGGCGTTTGCCAACACTGCCATGATCCATGTGCAGTCGAACGAGTTTAACTTATTTGGCCAACAGCTGATTTTGAATTTCGCAACAATCGTGAGAGTTTATTTATTTATGTTTACGTAACTGCAATGCAATCGACTTGTTTCCTATTTTAGACACTATTTCGACTTCGCTCACGCACACCGATGCCGTAGTGCAGCAGAAGTCGTGCACAGCGAAGACAGCCGGCGACAAGCAAACAAAAACAAAAGCAAAACAAAGCAACAACAGCAGCAACAACAACAACAACAACAACTGATCGCCCACTCGCTGGTGGAAGCGGTCAAACGAGATGTCGCGGTCGGCGCAAGACGTGCTGGGGGTGCTGCGCGGTCTGCAAATAGTTGCGGAGGCGTGCGGACGCGAGCATCTGTCGCTGACTAAGCATCTGTGGAGCAACTCGAGTGTGCGCGAGCTGATCGCGGTCAATGTGAGTCAGACGGTGGAGGCGTTGCGTGAGGCCAGCGAACATCCGACAGACCGATTGCGGCAGGCCCAGGAAGTGATCCAGGAGACCAGTGAACGTGGCTACGTCGTCGCCCACGGCCTCTGCCAGCTGCTCGAGACCCAATTGCCCCGCGACCTCAGCCCCCTGCAGCGCCTCAACTGGCAGCCCAGTGGAGCGAGTGGCGGAGCCTCCGCAGCTGAAGCAGTTCGCAGCGCAGCTGGCGGATTAGGTCAGCGGTTGAGTCGGAGCCACCTGGACGGCGCCGATGCGGCCACCGTGGACATCTCGTCCATAACGCTGCTCGAGTTCGAGGAGATCCTCTCCAAGCGGAACATGAACCGCAACGTCAGCCTGCGCACGCCCAACACCCAAACCAAGACCAGCCCAGCCCAGCCGAAAGTGCCCAAGGACAAGCCCAGGGACACGCCCATGGCCATCCCGCCCACGCCCGTTGCCGGCGACGGCATCCTGGCCAAGGACACGGAGTACGTGGACAATCTGATGCGGTTTGTGGCCGGCAGCTCGACCTCTGCTGCGGCCGAGGCAGCTGCCAAGAAGGGTAAGCATGTTCCTACCGTGTTTCAATTCCATTTTGAGTGGAGCTTAGTATTCACTGTGTTCCAGTTCCATTTGTTTCCTTTGGGTCTCTCTCCCTCTCTCTCCCTCTCTCTCTGCTTTTGTTCCAATTCCATTTGTTTCCTTTAGATTTATGCTTTATTTTTGTTTGATATGAATTTAACACCTAAAACAAAAATATCCCATATGCATATGTTCCACTTCCATTCCATTTTTACTCAATGTCATTTAAATTTCCATTGTTCCACATTTCTAGCAGTCAACTTTTCCGTTTCATTCCCATTTTTTCGCACGCAAATTGCAATTGTTACGAATTTGATTGTGCATGTTTCACATTCCAAACGTTCCACCTTCATTTATTTAACTCGATTCCCAATGATCGTGTTCCTATTCCATATTCCATTAAAGTCATCCTCCTCACATGACTGCCATTTAATGTGTTTCACATTCCAAACGTTCCACTTTCATTTCCCTAACTAAATTCCCTTTGCTCCTATTTCAATTCCATATTCCACGTCAACGTCACACTCCTCCCCTCTCAGCTACAGCTCTAACTGGGCCACGCCCCCTTCCCACATTTGCTTGACATTTCGGCTCGCTTTGAGGTTAGGTTTTCAGTTCGATTTGGTTGTCCACTCAAAATGAAATCGATCCGAGCGAAACTCGTGTTTATTTCGAAACACTCCCTACATCTGACATGTTGCACATTTCTAGCTGCTGCAGGGGCTCCGCCGGACAAGCCAACGGAATCGGCGCTGCCGGAGCTGAGCAAGGTGGCCAAGCAGCGGCGGGTGCCGGCCTCGCGGCTGGGCCGGATGGCCTCGTTCGGCGGTCTGTTCGCCGGGCTGGGCGTGGGCACCATCAACGAGCTGACCAAGGGCGCCCTCGGGCTGGGCGGATCGACGAATATGCGGGACGCGCTCCTCAGTCCGGCGAATGCGGAGCGGATTGTGGACACGCTGTGCAAGGTGCGCGGCGCCGCACTGAAGATCGGCCAAATTCTGAGCATCCAGGACACGAACGTGGTCTCGCCGCAGCTGGCGAAGGCGTTCGAGCGCGTCCGGCAGGCGGCCGACTACATGCCGGACTGGCAGGTCGAGCGCGTGATGACCACCCAGCTGGGGCCGGACTGGCGGAAGCGCTTGCGCACTTTCGACGACAGACCGTTTGCGGCGGCCTCCATCGGCCAGGTGCATCGGGCCACGCTGCTCGACGGCATGCAGGTGGCCATCAAAATTCAATATCCCGGCGTGGCCCAGAGCATCGAGAGCGACATCGATAATCTCGTCGGCATGCTCAAGGTGTGGGACGTCTTCCCCCAGGGCTTCTTCATCGACAACGTGGTGCGCGTGGCGAAGCGCGAGCTCCAGTGGGAGGTGGACTATGCGCGCGAGGCTGACTATACGGAGAAGTTCAAGCAGATGATATCGCCGTACAAGGAGTATTATGTGCCCACGGTGGTCCGGGAGCTGACCACCTCCAGTGTGCTCACCACGGAACTGGTTCCGGGTGTGCCACTCGACAAGTGCTTTGAGCTCAGGTGAGTGCCGAAACTAGTTCAGTGAATGAACCGAAGAAAGCTCTACTGAACTGGTTCTCTATTCACTAGTTCCGAAATATGGAAAAGACCCAACCGCCATTTGAGCATAAACTTTTACTATAATTATCTACACTTACCTCAGACACTTCATTAGCTCTACTTTTAGACTGGTTCTTTTTTGAGTCTCACTGGTTCACTTTGAAAAAAGCCATTACGTCAGTCTGATTCGCTGTTCAATGTCCATTTCATCTGCTGTCATTGATTAGACTGAGATAGAGGTACTTCTAGCTAGTTCACATTTCATTTAGAGCTCTTTACTGGTTCCAAATGAATTGTGTCCAAGGCATATACTAGAACTATGCTACTTCTCAGCTCAGTTTTTGGTTCTTATTCGATTTTCTGCAATACAACTTTTTGAACTAGTTCATATGAGCTGGAACTAGTTCATACGAACAAGTTCATATTATTATTTTTAGCCGGTTTCTATTAAAAAATGGTTTTTTGCTCATCATCATCAATCCTATTTAACCTCCCAGTTTTTTCTCCCAGTTTCTCCTATTTAACCTCACTTTCTTCAGTCTCAATCGTAGTTAACCTCACTTTTTGTCCTCCCCAGCTATGATCATCGCGCCCACATCGCCGCCTCGGTGCTGAAGCTCTGCCTGCGCGAGCTCTTCGAGATCGAGTGCATGCAAACGGATCCGAACTGGTCGAACTTCCTGTACGACGCGAACAGCCGACGCTTGATGCTGATTGACTTTGGGTCGACGCGCTTCTACAAGCACGAGTTCATCCGGAACTATCGGCAGGTGATCATCAGTGCGGCGCAGAACAATCGCAACGGGGTGCTCGAGATGTCGCGCCAGATGGGCTTCCTCACCGGCTACGAGACGAAGCAGATGGAGCAGGCGCACGTCGATGCGGTGATGATACTCGGCGAGATCTTTCGCTACGACGGCGACTTCGACTTCGGCAAGCAGAATACGACCGAGCGGCTGGCGGCTCTGGTGCCGACGATGGTGGCACATCGCCTCTGCCCGCCGCCGGAGGAGATCTACTCCATCCATCGCAAGCTGTCGGGCATCTTCTTGCTATGCGCTCGCCTCAACGTCCGCATGAACTGCGTGCCTTTCTACAAGGACATCATCCTGGGCAAGTTCAAGGACTAAGCCAGTAACGGCAAACGAAATGTAATTGATTAGCAAACAATTTAGTTTCTTAGTTTTGGAAAGGTTGCGGTATAAATAACACATAACCTCAATTCTCTATTTAAAATTTAACGGCAAAGGGTTCTGTGGTTCATTTTGCAAAACGGAATCAGTTAACCCAACTATTGTTACTGTAATATATAAAAACAAAACCTTAATAAAACTGTAATATTGTGGAATATTAATTGATAATAATAGTATAATAATAATAATACCATAGATTTTACATAATAAATAAAGAAAGGGCTAAAAAGAACAGAGTGAACTTGTTCCGTTCTCCACAGCTGTTAATTTTAACATAGCTGCAAAGTGAGCATAGATCACTGAACTGAATCTTTTTTTGCCAAAATGCTCAAAGCAACTCTATGTTAAAAGCGCGCCAAACTTCAAAAATAAAAGTGGCTTAACAAAACATAAGCAGTGACAATATTAATTTATTTCTTTTCTTTTTTAAATATTTTTGAACTGCAAACAACGAATAAATTCTAGCCCCAATTAATAGAAGAATTAAAATTCAAATCCAAACGGCTCGGCTGCAACATGCTGTAAGCTTAACGTTGGCTGTTATTAACAGCAGTGCAACAGGTGCCTAAACTATGCTCAAACATGCAGTATCATACCACTACATGCTCGACGGCTCGGCTCACTCTGATAAGATACCCGAGACGATCAAGTGTCATGTTAGCATGAACGCTTAACAGCTCCAATTGAGCACAACAGTGCCAATTGGAGTATTTGCGTTATTTTGATTTTAATTTGAATTGATTTCATACGTTTCGCTTTTGCATTTGCAATTTTATTGATTAACATACGAACAAAAATTGATTTCATACGACAAATATGCAGACATTCGATCGCTGCTATAAGCGCACTTAACATTTGCAATGCAATCGGCTTGGCACAGATGACCAAATGCGTGGAGCATTCGTAAATAATCAAATGTCGCTACGCTCTTTTAAATATCATTTTCAGTGCGTTTTTGCATTTCGTGCGTGTCAGATCGTTCGTCGTGCAGTTCGTGCGTCTTCCAAACGGTGTGTGCGATCGGCGAAGTAGTCGCCGCCGCAGCCGCAGCAGCACCAGCAACAACTACAGTAATAATAATAATAATAATAACAGTAGCAACAAAAAGAGGCAGACATGCACACACATGTCTGTGTGGGTCGTGTGTTGTTTTATTAAATTTAGTTTATGCGCTTTTTATTTCAAATTATATATATATGCATATACATATATATTTTTTTTTGTTTAATTCAATATTTCTTGCCGCCTGTTGTTGTTGTTGCTGCGACTTAAAACGCGCGCGCGCAACTCAAATCCGCTGTGTTTACAGTTACAAATATCCTTTTTTTTCTTAAATAGTTTTTTTTTTGTTGTTGTTGTTGTTGTTCAGTGAACCTGTTCACCAAAGCGAACTAAATTAGTGCAAAATTTTACAGCACATGTCATGTAAAATACAAAAAAAAAAGTGTTCGCATGTGTGTGAGTGAGAGTGCATGCGTGTGTGCGAGAGTGTGTGTGTGTGTGTACGTGCGTGTGAGGAAGTTACAGTTTAATGTTGGTTAGTCTCAATTGTCGACGACCGAGGCTTTGCGGCTGATTGATGCCCAGAGTAGTGGTTATTGTTGTTGTAGTTGTTGTTGTTCCCAGCTACTTTGGACAAACAAATGTAAGTATGTGAGTGTGTGTGAGTGTGAGAGGGAGAGAGTGTAAAACGAAAGCCGCAAGACAAAGTGCAATAGCAGCAGCAGCAGCCGTTGATCTTTATACGCTGCTGCCGCTGCCGCTACCTCTGCCGCTGCCGCTGCCACTGCTGATGCTGCTGCTTATTATTATTATTTTTTGTTTATCAATGAAAGTGTTTTTGTTTCTGTTTTGTTTTCTTTATTTCTTTCATGCTTTTTTTTTGGGGTGCTGCCAACTTGTTGCATCTGAATGCAGTTGGCGCAGAGCGAGCTTAATTGCTTTGACTTGAGCTAGCTAATATTACAATTTAGTCAATAGACACACACACACACACACGCGCACATCTCCATATACTCAAGTCTTAACAGTAATATTTGAGCACTTACAGTTAGAGTTCGTTTTCTCTGTCAATTTGCTTTGCCTTAACTGCAAAATACCCTGTTAAAGTCGAAAATTAAGAGTATATTAGTTTTGTGTTCAGTTTAACTAATATTTATAGAACTTATATATAATATATATATATATATTATATTATATTATATTATATATAATAAATAAATATATATAATATTTCTCTTTGTCTGTCAATTTGACTGCAAAATACCCTTTGCAAAATGAAAATTAATTAAATATTAGTTTAGCTATCACGTTTACATACCTTCAACTACAAATACTACTATTTGCAATAGCCTGCATTTATTTACCTTAACTCCTACACCATAAAACGTATCAAATTTATATTCACATAGTATAGTATTTTTCCAGCAAATACTTGGCGTACCTTTTGTCAGTTTACCCAAACAAATACTGTCTGAAAAGGAAACTTGTTTAGATTGTTGTCAATGTTTATGCAATATATAGATAGTTCTGAGCACTATATATGCATATAAGTGGAAAATATAACCCGTAGAACAAGTTCTTAAGTTTTGTATATAGGAAATTTTATTAAAAAAAAGCAAAATATATTAAGCTGAAAATAGGGTTTTTATTGGTGGGTCATGTCTTGCTGCTGTAGCTTTTACTCTTCTTTTACTTCTTTTTTTGTAGTTTGCATAGAGTCAACTTTGGTAGTTAGGCAATATTTGGAATATATGTAACGGCTTACAGGGTGTTTTCCAGCCTATCAGTCTTAATTAGAAGAGCTTTGGCTGCTTACAGTGTATTTAGTAGCCGCTTACTGACAACTAGAGCATATTTTGTGCTTCATTTCCTACGGCTGTCAGCTTTGTGCTGCTTACAGGGTATTCATTAGTCAGTCTTGACGCTGCTTCAAGCTTTTCATAGAGTGAACTCTGCTAAAACGTGACATTTTCCTTAGCAACATTAAGAACAATGTTTATTTATTTGTTTTTGTTTTATATATATACATATGTATGTATATATATATATTATATATATTTTCTGCTGGACTATCAAAAGCACGTCGAAAATAATTTATATATATGTATATGATGTAGATGTATATATATAATAATGTATGTATGTCTGTCTCTGTGTGTGTGTGTGAGGCAAATAAACTGTTTTACATATGTCGCATATGTGTATTGAGAAATGCCGTTGCCAGCGGCACCAGCAGCAGCAACAACAACAACAACAATCAGAAGAGAAGAAACCTTTTGATAATCATATCACGCAGTCCACTGATAATTCCCATTGTATTCCACATTTTGTTGTTGTTGCCGCTCGCCATTATCAGCAGCTCTCTCGCTCTCGCTCTCGCTCTTGCTCTTGCTCTTGATCTCCCTCTACCTCTCTCTCTTTCCCGCTCTTTCGCTCTCTGCATCGCACTCTTTATCTGTCTGTCTTAAGAGCATGCGACGAGAATTTCGTTTAATTTATTTATTCTCTTCCATTTTTTCTTCACTTTTTCTCGAAATTGGAATTTCTTTGCATAGAGGCAAAAAAAAATTAGTTTTTGTTTTTTTTTATTGCTATTATTAAATTTAGAATACAGTGAACACCCAATAAACTGAACTTGTATAGCAGAGAAAATACTATGCAAAACTCGAGGATCTATATAGATCAACAGAGTTGAGCTAGTTATAGAGATTCTTGAACACAACTTTTAAGTATCTAAGTTAACAATGCTTGAATATAGCTTATAGCTAATATATCTTATTATATAACTCCAACTTGAACTCAGCTTAACTGTATCTAAGCTATAATTTCGAATTTTTACTGCTTTAAGCTTTAACTTGCTTTTTTTTTAGCTAGAATATCTCTAGATCATCGTATAGTATATATAAAGTGCTAAACTGCATGCCAAAGCGCGTACAGTGTTGGCTAAGGCTGCAAGCTCATATTCAAAATATGATGTTTGAAAACAGTGTTGGAAAATAACAAAAAGTGTTGGAAAACTTATTTCTGTTAGAAAAAAACAGTGTTGGAAAAATAAAAATGTTAATTTTCTGTTGGACAAAATAAAAACAGTGTTGGAAAGTATAAATTTTTATAGAAAACTGAAAGGAAAACACTTTATTGCTTACTTAAACTTGAGCTAAAGTTCTATATTTGGATGCCTAAGCATTATATGACAAAACAGTGTTGCGAAATGCAGAAAACTCTCGTAAATCTTAAAATAAATAAATCTCCTTAAATTATGTGCATGCTAAAATGTAAAATTTGCATGCTAAAAACAGTGTTGGAAAACTCATAGGTATTTCCTTTCATTGAATTGTTAACATCTGGATATGTAAGGGAAGCCAATGAAAGACAAACAAACAAACCAAAAAAATACCAGAAAAACGAAAAAACAAAAAAAAATACGAATAATAATAATAGGAATAATAATAATAATATTAAATTATTGTGTAATTTACATTAACGAGCGGATGTCGTTGGCTTCTACAATATAATGAACCAATTACCCAGTTTGTCTCTTGATTCGATTGCTCGCGCACACAGATGCAAAGATACGCAGATGCAGATACTGGCGCACAGATACATAGATACACAGATACGAATGCTGAGATTTGGTGCGCCTTTTGCGCTGCCATTTAAATATTTTCATTCATGTTGAACAAAAAGAAAAAAAGAATGAGGAAAAAACACCCACTTGATGATGATAATCAGCATTAAAAGCGTTGCGAATATGCTCGAGAGATACAAGATATATAGAGCTATAAGTTAACAGATACATTCTCTCTCTCTCTCTCTGTTGGTCTGTCATTTGTGTAGCATCTCAAGTGCCGCTTCCGCATTTGCCGGCCACCCACGTGCCAAGCGCCAAAAGTATTCAAAAGTATTCGTGAGTATACTCAGACACCAAATAGCTGTTTCTATCAGCCCCCCAAAAAAAGTCAATTAAGTGTGATTTTAGTGGGGCGTGCACGACTGGAAAATACCCAGACTGAAACCCTAAACAAGTATCTAGTAGCCGACCAGAAGATACCCTGAACTGTGCACCTTCAAGAATTCTATTGTAAACACAGACGCCAGCTCTTGTTCCTCCCACAGCGCCAACATTCTTCGGCTCGAGTAATGCGATTTTCAATAGAAATATGTCTATAGATCAAGACACCAAATGTTTATAGCCAACCAGTGCATTCTTTATATCATATCGTACCAGCATATCATGTTATTGAGTTATGTTTTCAAGAAAATCGGGTCGAAGCATCGATTTATAGCGCTGCAATGGAAAATGCAATAAGATATTAAAATAATAACAAATGGTTGGCCAGAATGTGGAATAGAATAGCGAATGATGGAATAATGGATTGATTTACTGATGGATAAACAATTGAATAAACCAATGAGCAGACGGACGGACAGATTGGCCAACGCAAGGTGAGGTACTCAGATGGAGGGGCAGGCAGTCGAGGAGTCGGAATAGCAGTGGGACGAACAGACTGGCAGTCGAGCAGACGGACGGACAGGCTGTTGGCCGGACCGCAGTCGGACATCGCAGACTTGGCTATATCTAATCATCCTCCGCATAAACGGATAGACTCTCGGATGATGGATAACCAATTGAGTAGCTAGACAGACGTACGGATGGATGGATAGCCATGTCTACACTGATTCAGCTCATCATATTCTCATCAAGACGGTTACCTCTTGCTCGCACTTGCGCATTATACCTCGATTAACCATTTCAATGGGTATTCTAATATATATATATATATATATATACTATATATATATATATATATATATCTTTATGTGCTCAGAGTAGCGTCCCATCTGAACTGAACTCAGCAGCTGTCACTGGGCAAATATGACGATTAAATTCTTCAATTACGATTCGCTTGCGCGTAAATAGCATAACTAGTGCCTGGGCTATAGACTGACTATTTTACTTATAACTGAACAAATATATATATATATATATATATATACATATATATACTGCATACCGGGTGCCCATACCCTTCCATTAGGGTAGTTGAATTGATTAAGCTTTTAGAGTTGAGTGCAAACTTTTAGCTTGAGTTATTTTTGTTGAATTTTGAAATATGGAATAACTTGCCTAGTTAAGCCAATCTATTCCTGCTCATATATATATATGTATATATCCTTATCTCTCTCTCTCTCTCTCTCTCTCTATTCTTAGTACTCTTGATTTGTCTTCCCATCTATCTTCTTTTTTCGTTTCCCTACTCTCACTCTCGTTCTCTCTTGTTTTCTCTGTCCCTAGCTCTCTCTAACAGTCTAAGAGAAAGATCTCTTTCTCTCTGCTCTCATTGCTGAGCTGAGCTTTCTCTTTCTTTGTCTCTCTGCCGTATACTATCCCTCCTCTCCAATCTCTCTCTCTCTCTCCTCTTTTTATTGCTTTCTTTCTTTCTGTTTCTCTTTGCTCTTTGCAGCGTCTTATGTTCTTCATCTTGCTTATCTCTCTCTTATCCTTACTCTTTACTTCATGTGAAGAGCCATCCCTCCTCCTTTTGCTCTTCTTTCTCGCTCTCTCTCTCTCTCTTTCCTTCTTTCACACTCTTTTTTTCCTTTTCCCTCTCTCTCTCTCTCTTCCCTTCTCCCCCTCTCGCCCTCAACGTCTTCTCTGCCTTTGATATCATTTCGTTTCTTAGGGCATTCCCGCTTCGTGGTTATCTATCCAAGATGTTTATCCAACTGATTATCGTTGTTGTTGTTGTTGTTGCTGATTCGTATTATTATTATTATTATTACAAGCTAACATATTATTATCGTTTTATTGTTTCTTGTGTGTGATTCTCTCGCTGGTTGCGCTGTTGACACTTCTAAGACGTTTTGTGATTGACACGTTTACTTGATTTAAGCACACACAAACACAAGCCCATATATACACATATATATATATAGTTGTAGCTCTCTTGACTTGATACATACATATGTAGACACATATATATATAAATATATATACAAATCGACGACTTGACGAGTTTATGCACGATACGCGCGATAAAGTGTCGAGCCGGGAGGCCTTCGCTTGTAGTTGAAGGCACAGTTCAACAACTCGCAGTTGAATTCGTTTTGCGCAGCTATTAGATAATGATAGAGTAATAGAGTATACCCACCCCCAGCCACACACACACACACACACACATACAGACAACACTTCTGGCTGCTAAGAAGAAAATTACGTATACGCATACCGCTCCCAACTGGCTAAGGGCTGAGCTCGACTCGACGCGACGCTACTCGACTCGACTCGACTCGTCGTTTATCCATATTTTGATTGTGCACGCAATTGAATCAAATCCTTGAATCATGATTAAAATTAAAAGACATCGCCTGACTTTTTACTTGTGCGAAAAAAAATACAAAAAAAAAAAAAACAAATCCACTTCTTTTATTACTCTGAATTTGAATATTTATACCCTTTAGCTGGGTAGCTTGGCGAGCTCAAGAGAAGCACATTTCCATATATGTTTTATATATACAGATATTTTGACAGTCAGTTTTTCTTTATCTTCCATTTGTTCTTTCGTATAGGGTAGCTCATGGTCCATCACACGCTTGCTTTTCATTTGATTTTTAAGCTGAATATTGACGTTCTCTACCAAAGATTGCATATTAGTATATTACAGGGTATCATATAGTCCATCCCACACTGTTTGTTCGGTTTGAAAATTTCCATCGATGTTTTCTTAAACGTTCTTCGTGGAAATTTCTATCTCCTATTTAATTTCTAATACAGGGTATCTGTTAGGCTATCACACAGTTATTGTTCTTAAGATTTTTATCAATACTTAACTAACTTTGCTTTCATTTGCTTTGTTTTCATGGGTATTTCTGTATTAACACACTTTTCCTTTTTTGCAGGGTATCTCTTAGTCTATCATATGGTGATTTCTCTTCAGAACTATTTTCCTATATTTTATTCAAGATTTTTTTTTTAAATTTTTGCCGTACTTTCGTAACATTTGTTATTTTGTCATACAGGGTATCTTCAAGTCTATCATAAGCTTGTTTTCCTCATATATTTTCCATCAGAATTTCGATATTTTCTCGAATATTTGAATGCGAATTCCTTTGGGCTTAATATCAATACGAAAACTTTCCATTGCGAGTTTTCGCGTCGGTTGGAAAATTCGAGTTTTTCTAGTTATGCTGAGAACTCGACGATCAAAAGTAATTAAAAATTATGTCTTTGGCGCCAGTCAGACAACAACAACAACAACAACAACAACAACAACAACAGAGAAGCAGCAGAAGCAGAAGCCGAAGTAGGAGGAGCAACAACTATTAAATACATAATTTATCAACAATTTTCATGCCAAGTCCAAGGCGTTTGTTAAGTGTTATTAAAATTACAAACAACAGTGTGTGTGTGTGTGTGTGTGTGTGTGTGTATCTCATTTATGAGCAAGCTCGGAATCTATCGCCATGGCTCATGAATATGCAAAGAGAAGCAAAAATATAGCCAACGACTGCATCGAAGGAAATGCCGGATAGTTTTTCCAATCATAAATTATAGTGGCACGAGCAAATGGCCAAGTCTCTGTTTCTCCATCTCTCTCTCTCTCTTTCTCTCCTTGTGGCACCGGAAAATTGCTAACTAGACATTAAGCAGAGATATTAAAAACAATTATAGAGTGAAACAGCGACTGCAACGTGCTCCACACCAGACATTATAGAAAATTAGCTAGCAGCGATTGTTAAATATTGAATAAGTTATGTTATAGAATGCGAAGTAATAATATGGCGAAAAATAATATATAGTCTACAGAAATTTACTATAATTTGGCATAGCAAATAATTTGTAGTGTGAGCAATGCACGACTAGAAGATACCCGAACTGCGATACTTGTTGTTGGCAGTACTCCAGCTTCTATCTTGATATAATATCTATTACAGTCATAAGCACAAGTTGGCATAAGTAGTCATAAGTAGGAGCTCCGCTGACTCTACGGAGATGCGCGACTAGTAGATACCCGAACTGCTAGAGTCTTACTGCTGCTGGCCATACTCCAGCTGCTATCTTTATGTGGTATAAAATTCCCAGAAGCACAAGTTGGTATCTTTAATAGTAAATGGGTTTTCTGATTAGAAAAGAGCTAAAGGTATGCACGACTAGAAGATACTCTGCCTTTTATGAATCTTATTGGCATAGACAGCATTGTATAATGGCTTCCTTCTATAGAGATAGTATAACAGTGCTGTTAACCGTGAGAAACTGATCCTAAATTGAATTTGAGCAGGTATGCACGACTGGACCATACCCGAACTTCTCGAGTTTTCTTTCCCGCAAGTCGAGACTCAATTCTAAGACAGGTTCTGGGAAGGATTTCTTAAAGCAGAGCAGAGAGAAAGATAATTCAAAAATGCTTATATTTAGTATCTAATTTAGTTTAGTATAACCGTAAACAAAACTTTGTTTACCCCTCAAAAAAAAAAAAAAGAAAAAAAGAAACGTATTTGCTGTCATCGAACTGGTAAAAACGAAACTAACAAAAGTCGCTCGCTTATCAAATGATAATTGGTATTGTAGTACTCATATATAAGCCGGCGATATAAGAAGTACTATTAGCGATAAGGTAATTGGGAACTTGACTCATATTCACAGCACGCATAGCGTAAGTCAAATTTAATAAGGGTCTTTCTACACCACTGGTAGTACGCACATAGTTACACAATTCTCAGTCTCTGAATCAGCGCGCATAATGTGGGCAATGCGCAGTCGAAATTGGCATTAGAATTGCTTTTGGCGATTGCTATGCGAAATAGTAAATACAAAATTCATATTTTGTGTGTGAGAGAGAGAGAGAGTGGGGGAGTGAGAGAGAATAAGAGAGGCAGTGAACAGCTAAAATATACCCTGCAAAGTAATATGTGAATAGATGTAAGGGAAAGGGAGAGAAGACGAGAGATAGAGCGAAAAGGGATATTGAGAGAGAAAAGAGAGAGATAGGGAGGGAGAGAGAGAGAGAGCGAGAGAGAGAGAGAGCGAGAGAGAGAGCGAGAGCGAGAGAGAGAGAGAGAGAGAGTGACAGTGAGAAATAGAGACAGAGTGGGGATAGAAAGACAGTGGAAAGGAAAAAAGACAGAGAGTGAGAGAGAGTGAGAGAGAGAGAGAGAGATACAGGGGCAGAGAATGAGAAAGAGGGAGAACGAAAAATAAAGAGAAAGTGATATAAAGAGATGGAAAGTGATAAAGAGAATAGAGAAGTATTGCGAAAGAGACTTAAGAGAGAGAGAGAGAGAGAGAAGAGAGAAATATAGTTCGGAAAGAGAAGAAGAGTAAAAGAGATAAAGAAGGAAATGATAAAGGGAGAGGGAGAGCGAGAGATGATCGACAGATGATCGATCGACAGAGCTTTGATAGGGCATATCCACTCTACGAGCTTTCCCTTACCTATCTCATAGACTCTCTCTGGATCGATATAGCCTCGCTCTTGCTCAGCCTCAATGGGCAGCTAAGCAAACATGAAAATTGTCGATATTTTACTTAGTAATACTAATAAAAACCATAAATTGTTTGTGTATACTTCTGCTGCTGCTGCTGCTTCTTCTTCTTCTGTTCTTAGTTTGTATTGATTTAAGCTTTTTGCTGTTTTTGTTGTTTTTTGTTTGTTTAATATTCAAATTGTTGGTGGTCTGGTATTTAGTGTTTGTTGCTGTTGTTGTTGTTGTTGTTGCTGTTGGTTAATGTTTTGTTAACTACAAAAATTGTTTAAACAAAATAACACTTAAGGCACTGAAAGCGCATTGTGCGGGCGTTCCTTGTGCTTAGCAGCAGCTAATCGAGCCGAAGAATTTAGAATTTCAATTTTTATTTACGCACATCTACGGATCGGATTGGATGGGCATTGTACATATATCAGAGTTCATATTGAACTACTTTATCAGTATTCGCATAGAGTTTTATATATAAAAGTTGATCTGCTAAGGTTTCTGTAGGAAAACTGATCTTTAAACTTCTTGATCTGTGTCTATATATGTATATGTCCGTTGAGAGTTTTCCAAACAGAATCAGCATCAGCTTCATCTATCACTATATATAAATATATCTTTAGTATATATTGCTGCTGATCTTTAGTGAACTACAAACTGGTTTTATATATATCCGGAACGCGGATCTTCACTGAACTTTAAGCTTGTTCTGGATGTAAATCTCAGCTTTGGGCCTTTGTATATATATATATAACACAATTGCTGATCTTCGCTGATCCTCAAGTTTGTTCCATATCTCTAACTGATCTGTGATCTGAACTCAAATTTAAAACTTGTTTCAGATCATGAACTATTGAATCTATTGTCAAATATACACTGATCTTCGAGTTTATTCTATATAAACAAATCAAGAATCAGCGTCAGATCTAAGTCAGATCTTCCAGTTTTTGTATATACATATGTAATACATCATCGAAAACTATATACATATTTCGAAATATTTCTAAAGTTTTTGATAGATTCTCATAAAATTTGGAATATTTTGCATTAAATAGTTGGCAACACTCTGCACGTGATATTCGATGATAATCCCTAAACAGAAACCTGATCTGCGGTACCTTTTGGCACAGCATGTACTAAGCGAGCGAACAACCTGTAAGCCAGTTGCCAGTTGTTGCCAGTTGCCAGTTGTTGCCAGTTGGCAGTTGTTGCATGTGCAATGTGTTGCACCTGTCTTCCGCCTGTTGCCCCCGCCTGCGCCCGTTTATAATACCAGACCAGGCCATACCATCCGATTCGATCTTTGGTCTGTTTATGAACGATCTTGACAGTATATGCGATGCGGCTCGTAGATCGCAGCTAACTGAGCGAAACTTGTTTGGCCTGATGTCTGTGTGTGTGTGTGAGAGAGAGAGAGAGAGAGAGAGAGAGAGGGAGTGGGTGAGAGGGAGAAGGTGGGTGGCTTGGCACATTCCTGGGCCGGCGTCATCGATGTTTGCCGGCAATCATCATGATGATCATGCTGCTGCCCAATGATCATTACCGATATATACATATATATGTATATATTGCGAACGTTGCTCGGCTGGTTTTATTATTATTCTTGCGCATCTCATTCGTTGGCTTCGGGTTCCGTTCTACAGACGACCTTAAGCGGGGCAGAGAGCGGACACCGCCAAAGTTGGGGACTGGAGCAAACCACTTTTTGTTGTTAAGATCGCAACAATGTTGGACCTGTTGCCGCATAGTTCATATTGTATATATAACTTTATATAGATAGATATATTGTAGATATATATTTGTATATTTTCCCTGCCTTGCCCACAGCCAAGTTTTTACAACCGGTTCTCACTCTCTCTCTCCTCCCCCCCCCCCTCTCTCTCTCTCTCTCTCTGGTGAGTTGCTATTTTTGTGTCCCCAACAAAAAATTACAAAAAAGTAAGGGAAAAATAATAATAAAACGCAAACGAATTGATAAGATGCAAGCAACGCATTTTCATTATACGTCGATTATATGGTCAAGTGCTTAGCGAAAGTGCGAGCATACCCCTATATATATATATATATATATATATATATATATATATATATATATATATATATATATATATAGCAGAACGTACGTATATACCCTGTAAATTGAACAAAAAGTTCAGTTACCGCTCAGTGAGATTCGGAACTGGAAATATGTAGCTGAAACCGTTGTGGGCGTGGCAGCTGGTGAGGGAGTTTGCCTTTTGGTGACTTTGACTTTTGATTACGGCCGGAATTTATAGGGCATATGTGCCCTATCAATGCTACGTAATGCAAGCAACAAAAACATAAGTAAATTGATAAGAGCTCGAGAGAGGCGTCTCGTGGCTGGGAGAGAGAGAGAGTGAGAGAAATGATTGTAAGAGCGACAATGCATTGTAAGAGAAAAGGGCGACGAAATCAAAAGAATTATTGCTAATTGCTCAAAGTTCTTGAAGAATAGGATAATGAATTTGATATAACAGACAGGAAAGGATAGAGGGAAGTCGCGAACGGAGTACGCAGGGCAGTCAGGTGGGTGACCCGCCAAGCATAAAGAGAAGTAAAGGCAGAGCTCGAAAGGAAAAACGAAAGAGAAGGCAAGCCACTTGCTATGCTAACTAAGAATTGGAATTTCCAGACAAAAGTCCAAAGTACAACTCCAACTGCAAAACTGGTAAAGCTCAACGTGAGAGTGCGGCAATGCCTCTCTCTCTCTCTCTCTCTCTCTCTCTCTGTGTGTATTAGTGGGTGTGATTATAGTAACGCTTCGATGAACTGCCAAAAAATAAAGTGCGTGTGGTTACAATATGTGCATGAGTAGCTGTTATCAGTTCCCTCAGGTTTAGAGCCACTGCAGCAGGTCAGAGAATCTCTCTACTGAAGCTTAGCTTAGCTTGGCCTACAAATTGTATTATTCAATTGCGATTTTGTTGTGGTCGAAATTTAACACCTTTAACTTCCAACTATTTCGGATCAAATCAAAAATGCCAAAGGCAAAAAAGCAAAAAATGCTCAGACGCGACATGAATCGCAAATGAATGAGATAAGATTTGCTTTTTGATTTTTACATTTTTTTGGAATTGGATTCGGATCGATTCGATTTTGGGCTCAAAGAAACTGAAATCGAAATTAAAATTGGGCTTTCAGTCAATCCGTTTGTTGAGCAACGTTAGCAGCTCTCTTAGCCTTGGCATTATTCGCATTCGCATCGAATTGTGTAAGGGCATTCGCTGAGAAAGCACCTACAAGTCGAGGAGTTTCATGAATTATACAAATATTGTTTGAGAAAAGCGAAATAATCATTGTCATTGTCATTGTCATTGTCATTGTCATTGTCATTGTCATTGTCATTGTCATTGTCATTGTCATTGTCATTGTCATTGTCATTGTCATTGTCATTGTCATTGTCATTGTCATTGTCATTGTCATTGTCATTGTCATTGTCATTGTCATTGTCATTGTCATTGTCATTGTCATTGTCATTGTCATTGTCATTGTCATTGTCATTGTCATTGTCATTGTCATTGTCATTGTCATTGTCATTGTCATTGTCATTGTCATTGTCATTGTCATTGTCATTGTCATTGTCATTGTCATTGTCATTGTCATTGTCATTGTCATTGTCATTGTCATTGTCATTGTCATTGTCATTGTCATTGTCATTGTCATTGTCATTGTCATTGTCATTGTCATTGTCATTGTCATTGTCATTGTCATTGTCATTGTCATTGTCATTGTCATTGTCATTGTCATTGTCATTGTCATTGTCATTGTCATTGTCATTGTCATTGTCATTGTCATTGTCATTGTCATTGTCATTGTCATTGTCATTGTCATTGTCATTGTCATTGTCATTGTCATTGTCATTGTCATTGTCATTGTCATTGTCATTGTCATTGTCATTGTCATTGTCATTGTCATTGTCATTGTCATTGTCATTGTCATTGTCATTGTTGTATATCCTAGTCGGATACTCCCGACATGCACACTCTTATTCCCTAAAGCCAAGCACAGCAACTGACTTCAGCTAATGGAGTTTTGTGTAACTTTTCCGGCCCTAATCTAATGCATATTCGTATATTAATAGAGTCTCATGTGTGTGGATGCTGCTGCTAATAGGCGCATGTGTGAGCTGGTTGGGCAGGCGGCAACTTAATTTGTCCAATAAATTAATTATCAAAGTTATGCTGCGAGCGTAAAATGCATAACTAACTTAACAACTTCTAAATACATTTATACAACTATTACGTAATATTATTAAGTCAAGTTTTCGAATGCATAATATGCAAACCGTTGATTGAAAGTTAGTTCCGCTTGGGATATGTATGTCTACTCTCCGTGTGTGCGTCGTGAGCTCTTTATTTATTTTTAATAAAGCAGAGACAATCATTTCTTGGTCCTTGCTTCAGCTCCTTTCACTAGAGTGACACACTTTGCCAACAGTTTAACAGTTTGCAACAGTCAACAAAAATTTAATATGCAGCCACACACAGCATACACACCCACATATATACGCCCACCTACCTGCATGTCAACTAGTTGTGCTTTATTGTTAGTCAAACATGTGTTCACATGGCTTATGCGTAACAAATTTTGATAATATTTACCAAAAATTTTGGTTTAGCCACTGCTGTGGTAGTTGAAGGGTATATTGCTTTGTAAATACAATTGGTGACATGTTTGAGTCATACTCAGTGGTCTATAGGAGTGTCTTTTAATGAATTTTACGATATCGATAAATATCGATACATGTTTTAGACTTAAATATATGCCCATGCTTATGCATTAGCTCTTCCAAACCCATATTTTATCGATTGCTTATAGTCACTTTGATATACTTTACTAACTGCGCTGATATCTGCCCATAACTGACTAGAATCGATAAATATCGATAACAATATTGAGGTAGACATATGCTATAATATTTATTTCTATATCTAAGTTGAGTTTCTTAAGCTGTTTAGAATTCCTTTTTTAGTCCAACTTGCCACATCTCACTTTTAACAGAGTATCTGCTAGTCGAGTTGGTTGATTGTCTTTGATATTTGATTTTAGCTTGTTTTGTTTTTATTTAATTCGCATTTTTGTTTAACTATTGTTACGCTGTTTTGTTTCAAGTGTAGCCTCTGTAGTTGGAGCTCTGCCTGCCTGCACCTGTGCCTTTACCTGTGCCTGTTGTCTCTGGTCTGTTGTCTGTATTAGCATTTGGGCCTTTGTCGCCGGGCAGCTCGCTTTGTAATCTATGCATCGGTACACACAGAGTTGACCAGTCGCTGAACTCACACAACTTTATTCAAACACACATACACACACACACACAGATACACATACAAATGCCGTTACAAATACACAACAATTAGCCATTGAAATTGATAACAATTTTTAATTACGCCGCCGGCTTTACGTTTTTCATACTCGCTAGGCAAGTGTTGAAAGAGAGCATATGCGTTTCGAGCTAGAGAAGTTGATATTTTGGCCTAGAGAATGTAATATAATAGGGATATGTCAACTGGGGTGTGGGTCTTCGGATATTACTATATTTTTGATAAGTATTAACTCTGTTTAAGACAGGAGATTAGAGATAGAACTGGGCCAGGGTAGGTCATCTAGAGTTGACTCAAACTATAGATAAACCTATAAAAATATATAAGAAAATAGAAATTCCTTTATAAATCTTACCGCTGAACGAGTATATTCCAGTCGAATATGCTCGTTTGCTTCTTATTCTTTTTTTGATATTTTTATTTACGTTTTTTTTTTTTATCTTTTAGTGCGGGGCCAGCATTGAAATGTTGTTCTATATGTTAAAAGCCAACAGATATATACATATATATATAGATAGTTAGATATATATGCCTATATATATATATGTATGTATGCAATTATCTTTGTTACAGCTGAAAAAAGCTATTGGTCGCAATTAGGGCACGATAATAGAGCTGTTAACAGTTTGTTTAAGCAAATAAATGTAATTTCTTCTCGCTGCAGCGCCTCGCGATATGCAATTACAGAAATTGAGTTGCAAACAATGAATTTCATTTATTTTTTCTTCCTTTTTTTTTGCAGCTTGCAACATGAGCTGGAGAAATAATTGAGATTTTTTATTGGGAAAAAAAGGTAAGTGAAATTTAAATAACTCCAAATAAATTCTGAGAATTTTATTATTAACTTAATGTAATATGAGCAATTGCATTGAATTAAAGCTGAGATTCAGCTGCAGGAAAAACTATTCCTTCTATTACTATAAGAGTTCAATAATCGACTTACCGCTGACCTTCGCCCTTTCAGTTATATCTTCCGCAGATATGTCGAAAGCTCTTAAAGTATTATCCATTTGTGGTGATGAATTGAACTGTGTTCTGGATATGTACATATTTCAGCTTATTTACATTATTCATTGTTCATTATTCATTGGCGCGTCTCATCTCTCACTGTCAGCTTTAGCCTCTTACGTACCTGTGTTCTAGTGAGAAAGGCCACCACCACCACCCATGGGGCTGGGCCGTATTTAAAACAGTTAAGGCGCCAGTGATAACGCAGTGATCAATGGGTGTATCAAGGCGCATTAGTCGAGCAAAGCCCCAGCCCAGATGTCAGCGAGTGTGGAGATAACGCTATTGCGTTTCTCCTCTAAGCCTCAAATGAATTTAATTAATTACGAGCATTCGTTTTCCCATAAACCTCAAGCGAATTATTATTTTCGTTCTTTAAACTTTACATTCAGTTTCGTGTTTATTGAATTCAACTCAATTAGTAGTTCTCAGTTCTTAGCTTGAGCAGCTCTTACAGCAACTTAAAAGATAAGATATGACGTGATATGATATGATATGGTTAGGGCAGACCATGAAAATCTGCTTAAATACTTTACATAATATATATCTTAGAGCTAAGCTAAGATAATAGAAAAATGTTTTACACACAAGCTGAGCTCATCAGTGCTTATCAGTTCTCATTAGGGCTTATCGGAGCTCATCAGTCTCTTCAGCCTCATTGGCTTCATCTGCCTTATCGGATATGCCAGATTCATGCTGGCGATGCTATCAGTGCTCAGTAGTTTCGTCAGGCCCATCGATGCTCATCAGAGCTCATTAGTCTTCTGGCTGTGAAAACTATATAGAACCATTCACAATTGCATCAGACTCTCATTGTGATTGCCAGAGTCTCTCTTGTCTTACGGTGAGAGCCCACTGCATTGATTCCGATCAACGACTGAAGAACAGAGTTCTATATAAATATAAGTTTGTCTTGTATAAATTAGGTTATGTTCCTGAATCCCTTTAATGATCAAGCTGCGTATAGATTTTCGCTTGCAGCTCCTCAGGCATTATTCAAGTGTCTCTGCTTGTTTTCCATGTAATTTTTCCACCGGTCGCGTTTGTTTCCACTTTCAACTTTTGTTTTCACATTTGTTTCGATGCCCTAGACACTTTGCAAAAGTGCAATGAAGGCTATGATGTTGCAGAGGAAGTATATAGAATAAATATAAATATATATATGTCTATAAGTATTTATAAAGAACAACTTTTGACAATCTATAGTTATCGATAAATGCGAAATTGGTAAAGGGCTGGGTAAGTAATAAAGGAGGAGCCTAGCTTAAAGACAATCAGAGTCGAAGAAGAAAAGAGTTATAGAATATTGCCTACTCTGAATCAAACTTGCAGTGAAAATAGTCAGGGTATTCTGTAGTCAATCATCGCTCACCTGAAATGCTTTCGTTTTTGTTCTGTTTTGTTTTTCCTTTTTTTTCGTGCTTGCGATTAATCATTTGTCATTGCATTGCGCTAAAGTTGTGCTATAGTTTGTTGCCACGCCCCTTTAGCCCCTAATGCCGTGTGGCTGTCTGTCTGTCTGTCTGTCTGTCAGTTTGTTGCATTGTTGTCAACCATTTGGTGCGTGCGTGCGTGCATTGACGTCACAGGCAACACTACCCCAGTCCCAGTCCCAATCCCTTACTCAGGGGCAGTCAGAGTGTGTGCATGTTGCACGCAAACACAAAATACTCAAACACTAACTCTTTGCCACATTGTCCCGTGCAACTGCCTCCAACTTCAGCACCTCAACTGCACCTGGCCCTCCCCTAGGCCCTCCCTTAGCCACTTCTATGGAACCTGCCTCATCTAGCACTCTAGAGTTGAGCTCTGCCGAAGTAGTAAGCAGGTCAGGCCGCAGTTCGCTGAGTGCGCTTGGCGAGCGGTTCTTGCGGTTGCTTTAGCTCCACCACCCTGGCCACGCCCCTAACCTTCTGCCCCGGCGACTCGGTTGACTATGCACAACAAGTAGCAACAACAACAATAACAACAACAACAACATCATTCGGGGTCGGCTTTTGTGGTAATGTTGCAAGTTGTTCTGGCAGTCTCTTTTCGCTTCGTTCCAAGTTTTAAACCTCAAAGGCCATGCCCCCCTAGCACCCACACCCACACCCACGTACCTCCGCTGCTCTCAACCTCTCTCCCTTTCCCTTTCCCTCTGCATCGCCTCGCCTCCATTCCTGCATGCGCTGCACAATAATGTTCGTTATTTTCCAAATTGAAATTGATTTTTATGAGTGCAACCGCAAGGTAGATGACTGTACTTTCTGCTGTCACAATCAGCTGTCTGTTTCATTCCACCGTTCCGGCAGCATATGCTTTCCATTTAGCCAAAATATGCAAAGAACGTGCCTGCCCAGACTAGGTCAGCCACCGCCAGGTGACTGTCCTCTGAACTGTCTGTTCCATTCTGCTGTTCCGTAATGGTGCAGACTATGCGATATTTCTTGTTAACAGCCCACATGCAAAAATGCGCCTACCGACCGCTAGGTGATTGTACTCTGTGCTGCCACAAGTGAGGCGGCTGTTTCAATTCCATTGTTCCGCCGAGCTGTGTTGCTTTATTGTTAAGCTGAATGTATGTATTAATGGTTGAGTGAAGAAGGATTGGGCAGCAAATAGGAAGCGCAGTGCATGCTCTTCTGCTTGTTTCATTCCACTGTTCCGCTTGCCTTTAGTGTTCGATCATATGGCTTAATTTTGAGAAACTATGCAGAATATGCACCAGGCAAGTTTTCTTTTGGTTATCTGTTTCATTCCACTGTTCCGCTGCTCCGCATGACCAGCACATTTCCGTTTTTTCCGCTTACGCCACCAAAATCAATTTCAATTAACCAAATATGCAAATAAGGCACTGACAGGGGCTCAGCCATTGAACCCCATCTCTCTCTCTCTCTTTCCCTCTCTCTTTCTCTTTCTCTTTATGTATATTGATGAAATCAAAAAATATTTACAGCTCCTCTGACTGCCCTCCCTGGCGGCCCGGCCCGGCCCGGGCGTCGCTTATTGATGTTTAAAGAACTTTGTCTTGTTGACTTTTGTCGCGCGCCGGTATAAACAAATTTACAAATTTACCAAATGTCAAGCACTCAATCAGTCCATCAGTCAGTCAATCTGTGGGTCAAACAGCTTTAAAGTCCAGCTCAGTCGACGGCTGGTGGTAAAGTCACGTTTTGCATTTAGCCCGTCTTCGTTCTGTTGACGCTTCTCTTAATGCCCTGTAAAATGGTTATGTTGAGGTTAAAGTTGAACAGTTTAGGAAGTTGGAGAGTTAAGGACTGCATTTCCGTGGCATAGGAACAGCTGGAATTGGAACATGAAAAGCTTCAATTTGCAACTTTGTCTGTATGACATTTATAAAAGTATTTTAAATTGGGGAAGTAAAAGCTAAGTTTAACCTAGTTGCCAGGGTGACCGTATCAGGGCAACTCTTCTGTGTCTTCATCGAGTTATCGATAACTGAAACAACTGCTGATGTATCGTTATCGAAAAAGTCAATACTCTTGCTTGTTCAGTTTATAGTTATGGACTGATATGCTCATTTCTTTAAGTTTTACAGGGTATTCTGTCATATTTCAATTTAATGTTGACTTTATGTATAATACTTAATATATTTGCTTTCGCTTTCTCACTCTCCTCTCCCACTCTATCTCTCTCATCCTCTCTCTCTCTTTCGCTCTCTCTCTCTCTGCCTCTCTCTCTCTCTCTCTCTATTGTCTATAGCTTTGTTGTTGTTAACTTCGATTGACAAATACCTTGTTGCGGGTACTTAAAGGCGACATGCCGCATGCCTCTTGCCGCATACCACATGCCGCATGCCGCATGCCGCATGCCACACGACATTTCAATTACCGCTTTTTGCATGCTTCTGATTGTGAACGGTAAGCCTCCGTGGGAAGCCAACGGCAGCAGTGCAACAAAAGGGTTAACAATGTGTATGTGTGTGGGGGTGGGGGTGGGGGAGGGGGAGGAGAGGCATGGCTATCTGTTGTCTTATAATCAATAAGTCAGCATCAACAGAGAGAGAGAGAGAGAGAGAGAGCGAGAGAGGGAATGGAAAAAATGCCCAAAAATTGGACTCGCTTTGCTTGGACTTGTTTGTTTGGTTAGCTGTGTCTGTTGTCTCTCCCTTCCTCTCCCTCTCGCTCTCTCAGCTGGGCTCACCCACTTTTTCAATTCATTTTCACCGATAAACCAAATCAGTGCAGTGCACAAACTAAGACAATGCCAAAGCGCATTGCAATTTCTCTAGAAGCAACGCCCAGCGACTACCGCCCATCCTCCAGCTCCAGTTTTGAGATCTAATGCACATTTGTAGTCGGAATTTGCACAGTTGTGAGAGAGAGAGAGAGAGAGAGAGCCCATTTTATGGCTCCTTGAATATCCCTTTTTTGGATTTGTCGTCCGCTTGTTGTTGCCTGCATTCCCTTTGTGTCCAACTTAATTGGCCCTGTCCTTTTCGGCCATGGCTCAGAGGCTTCAATTGATTTCGTTTTGGTTTTTCGTTTGAATTTTCAAAATTCATCAATTGAAGCACACGAAGACACGAAATTTTAATTAAAACTTTGCCCAACTTTCAACTTTCCGGATGTAAATGGCACAAGCACCTAATAATAATCACGATAATAATGATAATGATAATCATTTTCAGCTTTGCTTTGTGGTCTTCTTTAGGCACAATTTATGCGTAATAAGGATCTACTTAGGTTTAGAAAATGAAAAAGTTATCATTTCCGTTGAGCATGAAACAATTGAGACAATTGAGAATGAAACAGTTTGTAAACAGCAGAAGAAGGGCCGAAGTTAACTTACGCTTGGAAGTGCACGACTAGAAGATACCTTAACCTTGAGCTAAGTTCTTTTGAAGAGAAGATGAAGAGATGAGATGAGGAGTTGAGGAGTTGAGGAGTTGAAGAGATGAAGAGATAAAGAGATAAAGAGATGAAGATGAAGAGATGAAGAGATGAAGTGATGAAGATGACGAGATGAAGAGATGAATAGATAAAGAAACGAAGAGATGAGCAGATGAAGAGATGAAGTGATGAAGAGATATAGAGATGAAAAGATGAAGCGATGAAGACGGAGACGGAGACGAATACTCAGCCCTGTCTTCGTCTCCGTCTCCGTCTTCATTTTCATCGCTTGATGATGATTGATTTCACGGGTTGCCACAAGCCCTTCCTAAAAGCTAATATACCCTTAATATGAGTTTGATGTAGATAGCCTATAGAGCACATACTTGCCTTTAATATATTGTCTGGCATGAGAAAAACATAGTTAGATTAGATAAGATATGCTATTACAGTTGGTTTTCTATTCGTTTTTCAAGTTTTTTTGTGGGTTGAAAGTTCATTGCATTTGCTTACACACACACACACACACATACAGGCACAAGGCACACTCCCACACACACACACACACACACACAGCTATGCATATCTGTTGGTGGGTCACTAATCCATGCATTATTCAACTGGCAGACTCAGCTGGCCTTCTGTTTAGTAGCCTCACTGAATCACTGGCAGCAACAATAAAAGCCAAAACGTGTGGCCCAGCACTTTCATTTCCATGCCTAAATGCTTTCGCTTTCAAATATACATATGCAGATACATACATACATATATAGATGTGTGCGTGTATGTGTGTTGTCTCTTAAGAACCCTAGACCCCTACCTGGCATTTGATATCCTTTGTATGCCGTCAAACACTCTAATGTAATGCATTTTTAAAATTTGCATGTGCTTCTGGCAACAGTCGGTGCTTAAATAGTTAGTTAGTGGTGCCCAGGTGGTGGCCCAGGTGGTGTGCCCAGGTGCTGCACAGGCGCCCAGTTGGTGCTGCCAAGCTGTGGTCTTGCTGCCCAGTTGGGCGCTGGCGTTTGCCGTCATAGACAGACTTCATCATCAAATGCTGCATTGTTTCGCACGGGCACAGTGCTGATAAGTCTTTAAACCAAAGATCTGAGAGGAGGAATATTTAAGACATCAAGTTCAGTTGTGGGCATAGCTCGAGTAGAGCGTATAAGGAACTAGTTATCTAAGTTACGCAATTGTAGCTCATAAGATGTTCGATATATAAGCAAAGAACTGTAGTTTTCTAAGGAGTAAGGACTAAGGAGCAAGTTTAAGGCTCAGTTATCCAGGGTATCTCTCAGTTATCACCTCATTAAGTATGCTATACAATTGGAGTATACCTTTTATGGGTATGTTAATACTAAATCAGTTTACAGGGTATCTTCTAGTTGATCACTTTCTGGCTAACTATGCCTCAATTGCTGATTAGGATTGAATGCTAAGGCTGACAGAAACTTGAATGTGCATAGCAGCACAATTATTGCAATTACAGGGTATCTTTACAGGGTATCTTTAAAAAACTATGCTTCAACTGCAGAAAATGATATTTAGATTGGATTATAGACTGAAGTTGAGCAAAGAGACATAATTGAAGGATCTTTGCTGATTACAGGGTATCTTTAAGTTGATCACTCCCCCAAAAAACTATGCTTTAAGTGCAGAAAATGATATTTAGATTGGATTATAGACTGAAGTTGAGCAAAGAGACATAATTGAAGGATCTTTACTGATTACAGGGTATCTTTAAGTTGATCACTCCCCAACAAAACTATGCCTTAAGTGGAGAAAATGATATTAAAATTGCATTATAGACACAAGTCGGGACATAATTGAAAGATCTTTTCTGATTACAGGGTATCTTTCAGCTGAGCATTGCCCAGCTGTTGATCAAGTTTGAAAGGACGAGCAGCCAGTGTCCTATCTATGCGTGTGTATACAAACAACTGGATATATACTATGTATAGCATTTGTTTATGATTCCACAACAACAACAATTATAATAGTAATGCTAATAGTAATGCTAATAGTAATGCTAATAGTAATTATAATAATAATAATAATAATAATTATAATAACAAACAAACAAACAGCGAGGGCAACAAACATTGCAGTTTGACTTTAAAGCTGTTGCATTTTACTAGGTCAAAAGCAACGTCACCGTGAGCAAAGGTTGCGACTGAATCGAGAAAGAGACGAAGAGAGAGGGAGAGAAGAGCGGAAGAGAGATTGAGAGTAAGAGAAGGTGTGTATGTGTGTGTGTGTGTGTGTTGCGGTGTCAAACATAAATATGGCGTAAAGGTGAAACTGTTGCTGGCTGTTGCTGCTCCTTGCTGCCTGCGGGGCATAAATCGGTGCTTGGGTGTGTGCTGCTCTGTGTGTGTGTGTGTGTGTGTGTGTGGCAGTATTGCGCGCTAAATTTCACACAAGCATAAACACAGAGAGAGAGAGGGAGAGAGAGAGAGAGTGAGAGAGAGAGAGTGTGGGAGAGGAGTGAGGAGGGCAGCATATGCACGCGACCAAATAGCAAAACCATTTCTAATTGGAGGTCGTCCTGGTTGTTGTCTTTGCTGCCTTTCAGCCAAGTTTGTTGTTGTTGCTGGCTGCAGCTTATGTTGGCAATGGCTTAGTGCAAGGAGCGCAATCATTTTTCCTATAATATTTGCCGAGCTACTAGCGAAATGGGCTGGGGCTGTGGCGGTGGGCGCTGGCGGTGGGGGCGGGAGTGCGCCGAGCGCACTGCAGCACGTCTATTCAGATGTTTTTTGTAAGCGTTTCTTAATAGCGAAATGAGCAAAAGGCCAACGGAGCCAGCGGTAAACGTTTAAGAATACGATACGAGAAATAAAAAAGTGGCTAAACAAATTAGGTGATGGGAAATTGAGATGGAGAGATGATGGAGAGGCGGGAGATCGACAGAGAGAGAGAGAGACACAGGGAGAGAGCCATAGAGAGAGATAGGGAGAGTGACACAAAGAGGGAGAGAGACAGAGAGAGAGATAGAGAGAAAGAGAGAGAGAGAGAGAGAGAGAGAGAGAAACAAAGAGAGAGACAGAGAGGAAGAGAGACAGAGAGAGAGAGAGAGAGAGAAACAGAGAGAGAGACAAAGAGAGAGAGAGCGACAGAGAGAGAGACAGAGAGTGAGAAACAAAGAGAGAGAGAGAGACACAGAGAGAGAGAGAGAGACTGAGAGAGAGAGAAAAACAGAGAGAAAGAGAGGCATAGAGAGACAGAGAGAGACAACAAGAGATACAGAGAGAGAGACAGGGAGAGTGAGATAGAGAGAGAGAGACGGAAAAAGAGGGACAAAGAGAGAGAGAGTCAGAGAAATAGAGAGAGTGTGTGAGTGCGAGAGAGGAAGAGAATGAGACCTGAACAGGGAGAGAAATAGAATCAGAGCTAGACAGAGACCCAGAGAGGAGAGAGCGAGAGGAAATCAGAGACAGCACGAAATATTTCGAGTGAAATAGAGCAAGAGAAATAGATTGAAATCTTTCTCAGTTCACTTGAAACATCCTCGAATGCCCTTTGCCAACTTTACAGGGTATGTCTGCAGTCGTGAGTACCTCTTTACGCACTCCAGAACGTTGTTTGTCTTTTCGACTTCAATTTAATCGCTAAGCTCGCGTCCGCCGAACATTTTCATTTCGCTTCCGTCGCACTTTATGGGCGTGGCGGAGCCTGCAGCAGAGGCAGGCGAAGGCGCCAGGACAGGCGATGCTGCTATCGGGCAGCTTCACGTGGTTAGGCACGTGCGGCAACCTAAATGATCGACAATCTGTGGCAGTTGCTGATGCCCTAGCTGAGAGAGTGTAGGAGGAGTTCTCTGAGTTTATTCGGAAAGATTGTTTATTACAAATTGAACTAGATCATTGAACTAGATCATTTGTGCTTATTTAGGGAACCAGTTCAAATGAACTAGTTCGTAATAATGAAAGATCAGTTCATCTAGCTGAATTACGGAGTTTCTTTATCTGCTTTGGCCATACATATTAGCTCTACTTTGCCATACATCTTCTATACAGATCTCTATGCTTACAGATCTCTATCCATAGAGAATTTACGATTCGTATCGCTGTCCTATCCAGCATGTTTTTTTTGCGTGCCGCGTTTCAATTAAAACGCGTATGCACTCATGTGAAATTCAATAATTTCCGCCAACTGATTCAATTAAATCGCCATTTAAGTTGGAAGCTTTTCCAGCGACAATCGAAAAGTGGGCGCTGGGCACTCCACTCACTCCCCCCCTCCTCTGCTATCCCCTTGGGGCGTGGCACTTGCAATATTTTATATCCGTATTACAGTGAAGGCTGCAACGCCTGCAGCTTTGGCGTTTGCTCAAAGGAATCTCCTTTGTGTCTCGCATTCAAGACCAAAAGGTCACTCGACATCAACTGCAGTCGGGGCGAAAGAAAATCCGAAATTAATATTAAGAAAAATTACGTTTTAAGCCCACGCAGCAATCGTGAAAATGCAAAAAGGATATCAGAAACAGGTTGCAACTAGCCTGCAGGTAGCCTCTGCAGCAGCCATCAGTGTAAGCAAAGGAGCAGCCGACTACTGAACATACTAAGAGACTTAAGTAATAATTTAATCACACTTATTAGCGGGCACTTACGGGACAGCATTGCCTTATCCCTGAGAGTCAAGTTAATGCAAAGTATCTGAGAGCACATTGACTCAGTAGCCTAGATAGACAGACCAATAAGATTGAACTAACTGGATGTTGCTGTAGATGTCTCCGAATATCAGCTTACTCGAGAGACATATCTCTAACTTCCTCTTCTAGCATATTCTCTGTCTCTGCTTCTCTCTTCCTTTAATTCTCTCTCTCTCTTTCAATCTCATTTTCCATATTCTCTAAATTTATTCTCTTGCTTTCTCTCTCTCTCTCCATCATTACGTTTCATTCTCTCGCTCTCTCCCGCTCTGCTTGGCTATGTTTCCTCTGATTTCTCTCGTTTTCTCTGATTTTCACTCATTCTCTCTCCTAGTATCTCTCTCTGCTAGTATCTCTATCTCCTAGTATGTCTCTCTCCTAGTATTTCTCTCTCTCTCTCATTCTCTCTCTCATTCTCTCTCCTAGTATCTCTCTCTCTCTCTCTCTCTCTCTCTCTCTCTCTCTCTCTCTCTCTCTCTCTCTCCTCCCTCTTTCTCTCTTTCTCTCTTTCTCTTTCTCCCTCTCTCTCTCTCTCTCTCTCTCTCTCTCTCTCTCTCTCTCTCTCTCTCTCTCTCTCTCTCTCTCTCTCTCTCTCTCTCTCTCTCTCTCTCTCTCTCTCTCTCTCTCTCTCTCTCTCTCTCTCTCTTTCTCATTATCTCTCTCTCTCTCTCTCTCTCCCTCTCTCTCTCTCTCTCTTTCTCACTTTCTCTCTCTTTATCTCCTTCTGCCACTCTCCCCCTGTCTGCCCTCGTCTGCCTGTTACATTCGCCTCAGCCGAATCACTCGACCCGAACTCTCGATGGGGGGCGTGCATGCAGTGTATTAGCTTGTGTAATCTGAACTTCCTTTGTTTAGTGCTGCCTTTATCTTCAAAAACAGTTTGTAATCTTAGAAATGGTTATTTGCTTAATTTGCAAGAAGAAGAAGAAGAAGAAGGAAGTAGAGCGCTTAAGTGGGCGCGTGGGCATCGCCTGAAGGATAGCTGTTAAATATTAGTCCGAGTTTCAAGTTCTCAATGGGGAATTAAAAGAGCTTTGCAATTTCCGATTCTGGCTTTAATGTTGTTGTTGTAGTAGTTGTTGTTGTTGTAGTTGTTGTTGTTGTTTGTTGTTGTTTGTTGTGAACAACAAAGTTGTTGAAATTGAATTATTGTTAAATGCCTAATAGAATCTCTGGAGACGAGCTTACACGAATAAATATTGCGATTCGTCCAGATGGCGAGGTGACGAAGCTAAAATTGAATGCATAGATCAATATATAGAGGAAGATATGGATATCGATCTAGAGATACTTGGCCAACTTGAGATTGGTCGATACGATATCGCTGTAGATGGGCTGTGCGTGCTGGCGATGCGTCATATAACTGTTGTAGTCGACGCGGGCACTCGCATCGCTGTCGCTGTTCAGCCAGTGGACGAATCGATGCATTTGCTTGAGGAAGGCCACCTTGCCCTTGTCGAGATGATCGACCTCGTACCAGCGCATGATGGCATCCTCGTTGATGACCCCGGCGCGATACAGATGGACAGTGAGCCGTTCGAACGACTTGAACAGGGAGTGATGGTCGTAGCACCATTCCTGCAGGCGAATCAACAACGCTATCTGGGCGCTGTCCGTGCTGCAGAGGGCATTCAGGAGCGGCGCATAGATCTGTAGTTTGCGCAACGTTTGCTCCGGGGTCGGATTGCTCTGCTGTTTGCCAGTGCGCTTCGTGCTCGTTATCGTCTCGTTGATGGTCTGCCAGACAATGCCAATGATTTCCGAATCGGACATGTGCTGTTCCCGCTGAAACTGCCGCACATTCATCACAATCTCCAGCTGGGGCAGCTTCTCGCGAAAGTCGTCGAGCAGCCGTCGCCGCAGCTGCTGTCGCAGCGCTTGGCCGGCGCGCGTCTCGTGCAGCTCGATCACCTCGTTCAGGTCGCTCTCCAGATACATCTGGCGGAAGTACAAGTCGCTACGCATCATTGGCGGCATGAAGCTGATGATTTTCGTATCGAGCTCCGACTTCTGCAGCATCTGCAGCATATAGGTGGCGCCGCGTTCGCGCTTCAGCGTGCTAAAGATCAGCAGCATACACTCCATGGCCAGGCCGTCGTCGATGTTCGCCTGCTCCGTGCCCAGGGCCAGCAGCGCAGGCGGCCTCAGCTGGCCATCGATCAGATACAATGCCATCAGCAGGGCGAGCCTGCGCCGTGCACCCTCATCGAAGTTCCCCAGCTGCTGGAGATAGCGGCGAGCATGCACCTCGAAGATCGTATCCAGCTGCTTGTGGCGTCGCCGCAGTCGCTTCACCAGCTGCTCATAGATGCGCAGCGCGTTCAGCTCGTCGTGTGTCTTGAAGACGCAATAGGCCGTCCGCAGCTTCAGGTCGCCGCGAACTGGCATTTCGCCCTCGGGCGTCAGCAGGCCGCCCGTATAGATCACGTCGAGCAGCTGCTCGCTGTAGCGCTGATATTCCGGCTTACTCACGATTGGATCGAGCGCCTTCCAAGTCGCCTCCAGCTTGCCCTTGGTGCGATCCATTGCCTCGACCAGCTCATCGCGATAGGTCAAGCATTCGCTATCCTTTTCCTTCTTCTGGCGAAAGCACGGCAATATATATTTCGATGCCATCTCCGTGTCTCTTTCTTTCTCTCTGTCTCTCTCTCTCTCTCTATAGTTCTATCATATCAAATTTTGGGGAGAGTATGTATGTCGGCGTCTAGTTTTCGTTTAATCCAGTCTAATGGTTCCTTCTGCGTTGATTGGGATTTCGAGAACTCTCCTAAAACCTTTGTTTTTTTTTTTACTTTTCTTTTTTCTTTTTTAACTTAAATTTAAAATCAGCCACAAACTAAAATTATGATGTGAGTAAGTAATATTGGCCCAGCCTGCTTGACGAGTCTAAAAGTCTAATTTGAAAAGGGAAAAGGGCAAGCTAGAGCGTTGGGATATTGATGGATGGGTTGGAGGCATTCATTAAGCAGTCGTTCAATCAGTCAATCAATCAATCTGAGCTACTAAATTGTCCGCTAGTAGTGGTCCGAAAGTTTGGTGGAGTTTTGATAGATTAAAATGCTATTTGACCACATCAATCATTGTCAATCAGAGCTCAATCAATCAAGTCTAGTTAAGCAAGTAGCAGTCCTCAAGTTTGCTGGAGTTCTGATTGAGTTTTGATAGATTAAAATGCTATTTGACCACATCAATCATTGTCAATCAGAGCTCAATCAATCAAGTCTAGTCAAGCAAGTAGTAGTCCTCAAGTTTGCTGGAGTTCTGATTGAGTTTTGATAGATTAAAATGCTATATGACCACATCAATCATTGTCAATCAGAGCTCAATCAATCAAGTCTAGTCAAGCAAGTAGTAGTCCTCAAGTTTGCTGGAGCTCTGATTGAGTTTTGATAGATTAAAATGCTATATGACCATATCAATCATTGTCAATCAGAGCTCAATCAATCAGTAAGTTAATCCATCAAGTCTAATACCTCTTCAACTGTAAAGGAATTCGCGGAATTGATCTGTGAATCAATATTTCAATCAATCTGTAGTTCAATCAATCAATCAATCAATCAATCACGTGCTGTGAACATTTATGCTCTTTCTATCTCTTTCTATCTTCTCTTTCTCTCTTTCTCTTGTTCTTGCTCTTGCTCTTTCTCTTTTCCTCTTTCTCTTTTTCTCTCTCTCCTTCTCCTTCTCTTTCTCCTTCACCTTTTCTCTTTCTCCTTTTCCTTCTCCTTCTCTTTCTTTTGCTCATTATCTTTTTTTTAACTCTTTTTCTTCCTCTTCCTTTTGCTCTTCATCTTGCACTTCCTCTTCTTCCACCACTTTCCCTTTCACTTCCTCTCTCTCTCTCTCTCTCTCTCTCTCTCTCTCCTTTCCTTATTCCCCTCTCTCAACGACGCGCCCACCCCCCCCCGCCCTTCTATTGATGAGCATGCAACTCGTCATTTTGTTTGTTTAGGCGACTTTACTCCCATATTTCATTTGTCATATCATGCATAACATAGTCTAGCGTGGCGGGTGTCTCTGTTTATCCCTTGCTCTCCCCACTCTCCCACTTGCAAAGTAGACATGATAAAATGGCCGCTTAGACGCTGTCAGCAGCGCTAAAGCAAATACCAAACACACATACCAAGCTTGCCTAGGCTCTATGTGTCAATGTCTCCCTGTCTATGCGTGTGTGTGTGTGTGTGAGTGACAACAATGTTGTCATGTAGATGTCTTTATGTCTTTATTCGCTATTCCACTTTGGCTTGGCATCTAATGCTAGCTAGCTTCAGCCTGCGCGCTGCTGGATACCCTTAAGGCATTCCACTTCCTGCCCCAACATTCATTTATATCAATCGGAGACAAAGACAGAGAGAGAGAGAGAGAGAGAAAGAGAGAGTGTGTGTGTGTGTGCAGTGAATGGAAATTCCTTTTGCATATTGAGCAAGCGATTTATGCTAAATCAACATCGAGCCAATTGACCAACTAATTGAGCTATATGCGATTACGTGGCATCTGAAATTGATTTGCTCTCAATATGATTTATCAGCTTATGTTGTTTTTATTTGCGGAAATAGTAATTAAGATGCCAGAGGCATTTACCAACACTGCAGCTTGCATGCTAAATGTGGCTTAGATTGCTATAAATTAAGTCGTTTGCCAACACTAGCCACGGCAGCTTGAGCTTGATTGCTCACTAAGTTGGATGTTTAAAGTGTTCATATGCAACACTGCTCAGCACTTCTTACAGAACAACGTGCACCTTTACAACACTGGCTGTTTGTTATGCACAATCGGCTCTCAATTGTTATCATTGCCTAACTCAACTTTAATTAGTGTTTACAAATTTGTTTTGATTTAAATTGATGTTTTTATATCGTTTCGAATTGATTGATTCAAGAAATTCCCCTCAAAGATAACACATACGTGCATTTCGATACCCTAGAATCCAGTGCGTAAATGGGGTATACAGGCGGATGACGGCGTAGTTAAGCGGAGTTGATTTTGTCTCTAAGATTTCTCACTTGAAACTGCCATTAACCAACACTATGTCAGTGTTGCCAGCTGGTCACAAATTTAGTGAGTATATAATAGTCGTTCATTCAAGTTAAACTTGACATTACAGAAGTTTCTTTGTTGTTTTCTTTGCTTTTCTATTTTCATTTCTATTATGATAAGAGCTTTGATGAAGTGTTTGGCAGACAGAGACACTTATTGATGGGGCAACACCTTGATAGAAGCTCAAGTGTTTGATTTGTTGCGCTTTGGCCCAATTATGAACAAAAAAAAAAAAAAAAAAAACAATAAAAATTAGAAAAAATAAAGCAAATAATTCGCATGGCTCGATGATCGATGGACGATTGATTGATTGAATGCGCAATGAGCACTGATTGATCGATTGCCAAAGGAAGTGGGCCAAAGCTAGATCAATCAGTAAGTCAAACAATTTCAGCTTTAATCTAATTTGAGTTAAATTTCAATTTTTATTTATCGCTTGTTGTGAAGCTTGACCCGTTTATAAATAAGAATTTAACTGGAAGTTGTTAATGCGCCCACTTGAAGCACTTGAAACAGTTGCCAGAACCCTCTCCATCCTTCGTAGCATCCTTTTTGTCCCGTCTCCCCTTCAACTCCAGCTCGGCTTACAGTTTTGTGTCCGTTTTATTGACATTGGAGGCGGTAGCAGCTCAAATATTTAGATAAGCCGAAAGGTGTCGTTCCCGAAACATATAAAAAAGGAGAAAAAAATTAACTTGTTGGGCAATAGTCAACTGGCAAATACCCTGTAGTCTGTGATTAAGGCTGACTGAGCAAGAGAAGAGAATGAGACAAACTCTTTGAAGTCATTTGTTCCAGTTCCAGTTTGATGAACTAGTTTAAAAGCTTACATTCAATTTGATGAACTAGTTCAAAGGGCTCACTGTATTTGATTTAGTGTATTCATAAGTTCAACTGAACTAGTTCAAAGGGCTCACTGTATTTGATTTAGTTCATCCATAAGTTCAGCTGAACTAGTTCATAGGGCTCACTGTATTTGATTTAGTTTATCCATTAGTTCAGCTGAACTAGTTCATAGGGCTCACTGTATTTGATCTAGTTTATCCATAAGTTCAGCTGAACTAGTTCATAGGGCTCACTGTATTTGATTTGGTTTATCCATTAGTTCAGCTGAACTAGTTCAAAGAGCTCACTGTATTTGATTTAGTTTATCCATTAGTTCAGCAGAACTAGTTCATAGGGCTCACTGTATTTGATTTAGTTTATCCATTAGTTCAGCTGAACTAGTTCAAAGGGCTCAGTTTATTTTATTTAGTTTATCCATTAGTTCAGCTGTTTATAGTCTATTGTTCAGTTTTTCTTATATTCTATGCTAGTTCAAGCTGATGAACAAGTTCTAAAGGCTTACTTTGATTAATGTAAACTGTTTGTGTTCATTATTTCTTCTGTCTCTTTTTCGGTAGTTCACTTGATGCAGTTCATGCAGTAGTTCCTCTAGTTCAGTCTTCATATGCGTATTGTGAACTTATTTTCATGGAACTTCAGTTCACTGGAACTAGAACTTCAGTTCACTTGAGCCTTCTAGTTCACTAGCTCTTGCCCAATGAACTTGTTCATAGTTTATTGTAGTTTTTGGTTCACTGAAATGGGTTCAACTGTTTGCATAAGCTCCATGTTACCCATTCGTCAACGATTCCCATTACAGGATATCGAAACGACAACAACAACAACAACAATTACGCCAGGTAGTTGGTAGTATTCTATATAGATACTAGCACAGAGCCATAGGCACACACACACACACACACCCAGTTCACACACACACACACACACCCAGTTCACACACACACACACACACACATGGGCTACAAAATTAGGCTGGATCCGGTTGCAACCGCCGTTGTCATGTAAACGTTTCCATAATCCAAATGAAACGCTTGAAGATGTAACTAGAGCACGATTATTCATGACACGCCCACTCGACAGACCGAGCACGCCCACCGCTCGCTCTGCTCTGCTCCGCTCAGCTCCTGTCCGTTCCGTTCCGCCCCCATCCGCTGTTGCTGGATTTCTGTTTTTATGATATTCTATTTTATTTTTGTTGCTGTTTCTGTTTTTGCTGGTTTTTCGTGTGTTTGGTGGGGCTAAGAGACAAAAAAAAAAGGATTTCGCTGTCATCTTTAGCCAAATGCCATTTGACATTTATGTTGGCCCCGCCAACCAGTCAGGCACGCCCCCTCGCTCGCCCCCCCTGACCCCTGACCCCTTGGTGCTTTGCTGGTTTTTGTCTCGCTGTGATTTGCTTTTTTGTCACATTAAATCTTGTTTATGATGTTTAAGCACTTTAATTCCGCTCGATTAAATTGCCATAATGACAGGCTGCGCGAAAATGCTCATTCCGTTTTTCGTTCTTCATACTTTTCATCCACGTCGAGGCTGTTGAAAGTGGAGTATATTGGTTTTGCACGTGAAGTGGTGCAAGTGGTGAGTGTGAGGATGAGCCTGTTAGTTGAGCTATTGTTAAGTGTATAGACTATATGTATATTCTATATATATATATATGATTAAAGATTGATAAAACATTTATCTATTATCTTCCTCTATAGCTATGAGGAATCGAAAGGCTAGCTCTGCTATAGTCTTCGAGATATGATCAAAATTGTCGCCCGTCCACAGATAGACCCATATCTCCCAGCACTGAGGGAGTATTAAGCCGTCGCCCGTCAAGTTTCTCGCTTGTTGTCTTTTACCTTTTTTTGTTTTTTTTTTTTTTTTTTGGCGCGCCGAAATGAAAAGTGGAAAACGCAGAAGCGAATAAGCGGGCAGATAGACGAAAACACACACAAAACGGCGAAAAACAGAAGGCGGCCACAAAGGAAAACGGGAGAAAACAGCTGGCAGCTGCATTAACTTCAATTGACTGTAATGAGCATCAAGTGGGGTGGGTCAGGACGTTGGCTTCTACCACTTCATCATCATCATCATCATCATCAGCAGGAGCAGGAGCATCATCATCATCATCATCATCATCGTGGACAGCGGCTTTTGGGGCACGCGGCTCAATGCTCCATTTGCTGCAACTCGTCCATAAAATTTAAGTGTGCATTTTGTCGCTCTGCCGTTTGCTCAACATTTTCAATGTGTTTGATCTTTGGCTGTTGTTGTTGTTGTTGTTATTTGTATACCCTGTAGCGTGGCTAAAGGGGAGTATAGACTGGCTGCACGGCAAGCTACAGCTCTTTGAATATGTCGCCTGAGCTGAGGGAGTTTAGTGTCAAGATAACGTCTCGAAGTAAACGACAATTTGATATAATATTTGTGATACTTTAAGCTAGTGTCTCTCATCATTGTATATAGCTGAGATATAGCTAAGCCTAACTGACCTTAAGTGCAATATAGTTCACCTCCGATTGGAGTAAAAACTTTTCAAGTTTTTGCTCATCAAACTCTGCTCTGCAAATGTTTTTCTACAGGGTATTTGGACTACGTATTGGCTGTGCTCACTCTCAGTTGCTCTCTCTCTCTCTCTCTCTCTGTCTCTCTCCCTCTTGCTGGTTGCTGTTAGCCAAAATGTATTGGCATGTTTTAATTAAACGAAATTGCTTGTATCCATTGATGGCCTAATACGAACGGCAGGCAGGCTTCAATTCTGTCTCCTAACAGCCCACTCTCTCTCTCTCTCTCTCTCTCTCTCTCCCTTCCTCCCTCTCCCTCTCTCTCAATGTCTCTATTGGCCTGCTCTAATTTCTACATAGTATATGCTGTCCAAGTTGTTGAGCTATTTGGCCATGTGTAAAGCCTGTCTGAGCATCTTGCAATTAGTCAACTTAAAGTATTTAGTTTTGCGCACAGAGTTTGAGTCACGTCGAGCGAGTTAAATCATTTGTTTTATTCGATTTCTTTAAGCCAACACTTATCAGATTTATTCATTTAATGCTTGTTTTATGCATTTGCCTAAAAGTCAACACCACAATGCATTTCTGATGGATGGAGGCACTCGGCTCTGATTTAGTTAAAGTCTTTTAAGTACTCTGAATATGGCTACTAGTACGGAGTACTGTGAACGCTTTGAGTATTCCGAATACTACTCCTAATATGCAGAGTTCTTCGAGTAATCCAGGTACTCCAGTTTGTCTAGGATTCCGTGTGTGCCGAATACACCTGTTCGAACACTCTGAATAACCTGAATAAACTAAATTCTCTGAATATTCCGAATACTTTAAGTACTCCGAAGACTCTTAACACTATGAATACTATAAACACTTTGAATACTCCGAAGTCTCTAAGCATTTCTAGCTGTTAGCCTACTCCGAGAGAGAGAGAGAGAGAGAGAGAGAGAGGCGGCTCCGAATGCTCCGAATTCTCAAGTGCTCCGAATACAACTCCTAATAAGCGGAGCTCTCTGAGTAATCTAAATACTCAAGTTTTCTAAGGATTCTGAGTGTTTCGAATACTTCTGTTCCAGCTTTTGAATACTTCGAACACTCTGAATAACCTGAATAAACTAAATTCTCTGAATATTCCGAATACTTTGAGTACTCCGAAGACGCGTAATACTATGAATACTATAAACACTCTGAATACACCGAAGTCTCTAAGCATTTCTAGCTGTTAGACTACTCCGAGAAAGATCTCCGAATACTCAAGTGTACCTAGTACTCCTAATACTCCGAATACTCGAATTTCTTCATGTTTTTCCAGTACTCCAAACCCATCACATACTTCGAGTAACCTAAATATTCCTTATATCCCACGAACTATTCCGAATGTTGGCTTCTACTCCGAATGCTGCTTACACCAAGTACTCCAAGTACTTTAAAGCATCTACAACACTGACAAAGGGTGTAATTAATATTAATATAATGCTAACCGCTCTCAACACGTTTTATTCACAGGTAAATGTCGATGCTATAATTTCAGGGGCGATTGTTTCGCTTCTCAAACAGAAAATAAAGAAACTCAAGCAAAAGCCACAAAACATCAACTAGCTATAATTTATGCACGCACACCGAGCGATATAGTGTGTACTTGGCTTTTTGGCAGTTTATGGCCCGAGTGGGGAGTCCCGCTGCTGCTGATGATGAGATAAACTTCAATAGAGGCCGAGTCCTTGTTGTCGGTAAGTGTTTTGTATTGAGGAAGGAGCATTGTGCTCGTCGCTCGCTTCACCCTCGGCATCATCTCGCGCTGCATATATTGTTTGTTCGCCGTAATGCCATAACAATCAACAGAAATTACGCTAAATGACATGCTCATTACGGCTCTCAATGAGTCTGCGAAGATGAGGGCCGGTCGGTCTGTCGGTCGGTCGGTCGGACGGGCGGGCAGCCGATGGCAGCGGATGGCGTCAGGCAAGCCACAACAAAGCGAAAAGTTATTGCCTACTTATGAGCGCCGCTGATGATCGAGGCGAGGCTGAGCCCAGCCGCCCATTTATTATTTAAATAATCATATATAAATAAGCGCTTCAAAAGCGTTTTACAACACTTTAACAACACTCACACACTCGCACACTCGCCACACACTCACTCATTCACTCGGGGCAAGACACAGGGCGGCACATTATTATGATTATTTGCATATAAAAAGTGTTCATTATGTTGTAAGCAACCGAAAAATTTGCGCTGCTTTCTGGCACTTTTCGTATACCCTGTAAGGGCAGCGACAGCGCGCGAGGGCTGTTTTGGTGGTATGAGAAAAGATGTAACACTTGAGCTAAGTTTCTTTGGAAATACTTAAATTGTTCATTAAAATGTTAAAAAGTTTGTGATTGTCTATTAATATACCCTGTAAATGAATGGCGGCCAAAATGGGGTATACTGAAAACATAATATAAAATGTCACAGTATTACAACATTTAGATAGCTCATTGAAATGACAAAAGTTGTTATACTACTTGTATACCCTGTAAAGTTAGTGCATATAGGGTATACTGAGGTGAGAGCATAAAGCAATGATTGTAAGTTGCTGTAATACGCTTTAATTTGCTATTGAAATGCTTTAAATTTGTTGCTTGGCTATGCGTATACCCTGTAAAATTTATTTATATTAAATTTTTGCTATGTGCATACCCTGTAAATATGCTAAAATTATAATTTAAATTAAAAACTTCCTAGTTCCAAACACGATTAGGAATCGAACTCGAAACTCTTGCATAAGCCAAGTAAACTGCCACTCGCATACCCTGTAATCACTGAACTGGAAATGTATTAATGAGTTTTCGGCAAGCGCCGAAGGCAAAGCAAATCTCAATTAAAGCGCTTAAATCATTTAAGCAAACATTCTGCAGCAGTCAAAGGTTGCAAGGAGGCAAAGGTTACAGATACCCTGTAATTAGGGAAAAGTTAAAGAAAAGTGGTAAATATGTCACATGGGGTATATAAGCTTGTGATTGTTGCTGGATGAAAACGTTTCGAAATTTTATGAATATTTTCCCCACTCAACCACTTACAGGGTATTGCTTAGTGTCTGCCCCAACACCTTTTTTTGTTTTTTGCTGCTTTCAAAAGTTGTCCACTGAAATCTGTGACGCATTTGACTCGATGAGCCGAGACGAGCAGCTAAACCAAACAAAAAACTGAGCCTCATTTTCGGTGGGCGGGTGGAGGTGGTGATGGTGGGGTGGGGTCGTCTTTGTAACGGCTCTTTAAATGGTTTTATTGGCTCTCAAATTGGCTACGGGCTGAACTGAATCCGAAACAGAAACAGAGAGCACAGAAAAATATATTGTACATAAAGTAAAATTATATTGCGACGAGCGGCGAATCTGGCGAAAACTTTGCATCGGCCGAGGCTTTTGAAGTTTTTGCGGGCGGACCGCAAAAGCGCTAGCGCTCCTGCTGCCACATACTTCTCTCTCTCTCTCTCTCTCTCTCTCTCTCTCTCTCTCTGTCTCTCTGTCTCATCTCTAAAAGTGAAAGTGAAAGTAAAGTGTAATTAGGTTTATTTTGTGTTGCGTCTGCAAATGAAATGCCTGCCCCGACAGGACGTTGCCAACAAAATAGCTAACAGAGTAGGGGGACAGCAAGAGAGGGTGTGCGGTAGGGCCGTAAGGTAGCCTTCATTATTGAAGCCGTAAAATTTAATAGACTTTTAACTACAATTTCAATGGCACATGCAAATCCGCATTTTGGTCCATCAAATTGGTTTACGGCCAAACAATAAATACGAAATTAGTTGAGAACTGTGAAGAGGACATCGTGTCAAGGACTTCACATAAGCCAGCTCTACACGACTTCACATTCTGATGAAGAACAAGCTAACAATATGCCAGATATATATATATATATATATATATATATATATATATATATATAGTATATGTACATAGTCCAATCTGTAGTCTTGGCCAACTCCATCTGGGTCGGCGGCTTCTTTCATGACAAGGGTATATAGCAGGGGCTTTGCGTTAAGTAATACCAATGGCCATCGCTGCCGACTGTCAGTTGTCAGTTGTCAGCTGTCCGTTCCGTCGATGGCTGTTTGATTGGTTGTCGATTGTTATCTGGCCATAAATAAGTTAGCTGTCCCGTTACTCATATCAAAGATTATTAAAGACAATGCAAAAAACAAAAAAAAAAAAAAACGGCAGACAAATCAAATCCCTCAGCCCCAATCAGTGGACACAGCCTAATCTTTCCATAAGCATTTGATGTGCCGCAAATAATTTGATTTGCATTCTCTTGTCCCAGGCGGTTGGCATTGATTTGCCGTTAAGCACTTATCCACCCACTCAGACCACACAGCAAACTATTCTTATTTAGCTCAATTATCGAGGCCTCCCCACTGGCGATGAGACAAATATAGAATATATATATATATATATATATATATATATATATATAGCTAGATGGCTCGATAATAAGAGATCAACTTTGTTTACACTTATCAGAGTTTGGATGAAGCGCATTTTGTGTGAAGGACATCAGCTGACTATTGGCATGCAGAAGATTGACTCATTGATGAGCTGATTGATTGATTTTCTAGTTATCAATCATATCATCTTCTCCATCTGCAGCTAAAACTAATCTATCTTGATTGATCTTGATTGACTGATAACCAGAGCAATCTGATGTTAAGAGCTTATTTGTATTGATTGACTCATTGATGAGCTGATTGATTGATTTTCCAGTTATCAATCATATCATCTTCTCCATCTGCAGCTAAAATTAATCTATCTTGATTGATCTTGATTGACTGATAACCAAAACAATCTGATGTTGAGAGCTTATTTGTGTTGATTGACTCATTGATGAACTGATTGATTGATTTTCCAGTTATCAATCATATCATCTTCTCCATCTGCAGCTAAATCTGATGTTAAGAGCTTATTTGTGTTGATTGCCTGTCTGTTAGGCTGACTGATTGATTGATTGATAGACTGATTGCTTGTCGGAAGCGCTCTCTCAGTGTACAAGCATATCTTTTGATTTGAATAACTTACTGATTGAGTGTTTGATTCGGTGATTGATTGATTGACTGATTCATGATTGACCGCTTGATTGCCTGCCTGGCTACAAACAGCTTAGCAGAGTGATTGAGTTTCACGACTGCCTGTTTGATTGATTGTCTGTGTGATTGAATGGTTGACAGATTGACTTATGAATTGATTAATAGCTTGATTGATTGACTGTAGATTGAAGTAAGAGCTTATAGCAAACGACTAATTTGTCAAATTATATAATTTGTCATGACTTAAGAGTTAATTGATAGCTTGATTGATTGACTGAGAAGTCAGAGCTTTTAGCAAACGACTAATTTGTCATGATTGAGAGAATGATTGATTGACTGACTGCCAGCCTGGTTAATATGAAGCTGATGTAATAGGAGAATCTATTGTGATAACTCTCTGCTTTGATAAGCAATCTATATTGATTGACTGATTGACAGACTGGTTGACTCTTTGATTGACTAATAAGTCTAAAGCACAGCAGACTTAGCTCGATATAGAGACGTTGTAATAGATACTTAAGGTAATTGATACGTTGTCTTTCTTTTTAAAAGAAATTATGTAAAATTACTTAAAGCTTTTAGTTCAATAAACAAGAGAAAATGAAGTCATTTTCTATGCCAATTTGCTAGCTGTGCTCAACAAACAATTCGACTGCCTCAAGTGAAAAAGTCAAGTTCAAATTCGCCCATGAATCTACTTAAAGTAGCTCAATTACTTGCCTTTATTTAATGTAAAGTTCTGGCGAATTCAAGAAGGAGCAGGAGGCGGAGGAGAAGGAGGAGGGAACGAAGAAAAAGAAATGCCCAAGCTAATTTTAGGTAGTTAAGTAATCTGTGCCAAAAATTCCCAGATAATTACGAGGCGTATCGATGACAGCTTCAAATTAGGTTCGCAAGCTATTTCCAATAAAATCAGCTTCAGCTGCTGGGCGACTGACGGACTGGCTGGCTGGCTGGCTGGCTGGCTGCCTGAATGATTGACTGACTGACTGGCTGATTGACTGACTGAAGGACTACGTTAAGCAGCGGCAAGCATTAGCATAAACCAGGGCTATCATTCCTAAGTGCGTTTGTGTATAAAGCAGCTACTCCTGCTGCTTTTCTACCAGCTCCTCCTGCTGCTGCCCCCGTTTATATTGCTGTTGTGTCTAGTGTTTCGCCTGCTTTAGATATATATATATATACATCTTTTTTTTTGGTTTTTGGTCTTATTTTTCGTTTTTTTTTTTTATATATTTTTTTATATTTTATTCTCGCTTTTCTTTGCGTCTTTAGATGTGGCTGTGGCTGTGGGGAATAAGGTAAATATCAGCTGGCACGAGGACAACGTGGACTCTCGTCCTCGTCCTCGTCGCACGTCCTCGCTAAATCACAGGTGTGCGCCAGCACCAACAGCAACAAAAGGACGTGCGAAATATAAGCACACACACACACACACGAACACACACACACTCGCACTCGCTCCTGCTCACTCTTGCGCCTTAATAATTACTCACTCGCTCGCCCTCTCTCTCTCTCGCTCCCGTGTGTTCTATGCCGCGCTGGCAGCGCAGTCGCTGTGCTATACCCGACGAACGCTTTGCTCTCTTCTAGCCTTGAAAGCTTTAAGGACGAAGGAGCAAAGCTTTTCAAAGCTCACGCTCCTTACACTGCCTGTTATACGGCCGCAGCAGCTGCAGTTGTCGGCTTCGATTCAGTTGTTGCTTCACATCAGTTCCGTTCAGTTCACTTCAATATTTGAGCTGTTCCCAAAGATAAAGCCAAGGAAAATAAATTGTACAATTTTTTATAACTTTTTGTTGTTGTATAAAGTGAAAGATTGGAAATTTTTTTTCATTTAATTTTCATTTTTATAAAGTGTGTGAAAAATATTGACAAAATTTTAAAAATATTTTTAAAATATACAAAAAAAAACAGAAAAGAAATTTGAGAAGTGTTTGACTTGAAGTTTTAGGAACTTGAATAAAATATTTAAATAATATTATTTAAAATATTATAAAGTGTGCTTCTGAGAGAGTGAGAGAGAGAGGGAGAAGAAACAGTTGAAAAATATTGAAAATCGTTTGAAGTAATGAATTTATGAAAATATAACAGAGATCAAAATAGTTTGAAGAATATGAAAAAAACAAAATATTTTAAAATAATTTTAAATTTCCACAAAATATTTAAAAAATATTTTTAAAAATTTGAAAACTCTCTGATAAAAAAAATATATATATATATTATATATTTTGTGTTATATTATATTACAATTATAACAGTATAACAAAATTGCTAGCAAAAGTTCTCGAATAAAATATAACAAAATTCAAAAATTTTCCAAAATGATCTCCAATTTCAAATATTGAGCAGAAATTTGGTTATAAATTTATGACAGAAATGCGTGAAGATCTTTAGCACAGTTGTCGAACTGTCATATGTAGCACAGTTATATAGTGCAGTTAATTTCTGATAACGGATATTCCTTGAACAGTTTTTCGACAACGTTTTTTGGACAACTATGCCAAAAGCTTTCCTCACACGCTCTCTCTCTCTCTCTGTCTCACTCTCTCTTTTACTCTCTCAATGGTGTGGCTCTCGCTCTGGCACCGTGTAGCCCTCTCTGTCCCACTCGCTGTATTGCTTTTGCGCTGTTCGTTTGAGCGGCGCTCGTGCCTGGCTGGCGGCTTGATTCGTCTTGGGTCGTTCGGCTCGGGCCGCTCGGCTCTGGCAGTTGCCAATGAACTGAAGCGTTTTGGGTATGCAAACTCATTTTAGCTTTTGAACTCATTCAGTTCAAATTTACCAGCGGATTTGTGCGGATTACAAACTACACACAGAGCGACACAGCGACACTGGCACACACACGCAACACCCAAGACACAGGCGCGCTCGTTCGCTAACACGGTAACACGCACCCACACACAAGCCTGCAACCGCACAAAAACTCAGTGCTCCAAAATAAACAAATATTTACAAAAAATATTTAAAAAAAAATTAAAAAAAAAAAAATGAAAATTTTTATATAATTTTATTTGTTACAATTTTTTTTATAATTTATTTTTGTATATTTCTTGCGTTTGTTTACAGTTGTTATTTTTTTTTGGTTTGCAATGAATATCAATGACAATTTTTTTGATAAATTCTTTTTTGGTGTACAGTGCGTATGTGTAATATCTGCCCGAAATTGGAAATGCATGCCAATAGATCTATATATATATAAATATATGAATATATATTCGAATAAATGTATATGCAAAAATAATGTTAAAAATACAATTACAAAATTCTGAGGAAAAAGTATTTTAAAAAAAATAAATGAAAATAAACAAAACAAAAAAGAACAGAACAGAACAGCAGCAACAATCAACAAACGATAAGAACAACAACAACAACAACAACAACAACGAGAAGCAGAGAGCAAGAAGTGCAACAACAGCAATCAAGCCAGGCAAGTCTACTAAGTAAAAAGCCTAACCGAGCGGCGGCTAAGCTGCGTATGAGTAATCTACACACACACAACACACACACACACACACACACACACACACACACACACACACACACACACACACACACACACACTCGTAGCATGCACAAACATCAATTTTATTCGTGTTGCCTTTTGCTTTTTATGTGGTTTACATGTGTGTGCGAGTGTGTGAGTGTGTGTTCCTCTCCCTCTCCCTCTCCCCCTCTCTCTGTGCATGTGTCGCAATGTCTTCTCCTCCAATCTTATACGCAGCCTTTCAAGCTTGTGTTCATTTGTCTGTCTGGCATGCGTGTGTGTGTGTGTGTGTGCCATTGTTGGGGTTAGCGCAAACAACAGAAATTAACAAAAGCAAAACACACACACTCACACACACACTCACACACACACTCGCACACTCGCGCACACACAGCTTAAGAAATTCAAGTCAAGTGTTGCGGCAAATGCTCAAGTTCCTAGCGCTCTCTATCCCTCTCGCTCTCACCCATTTAGATACTTAGCATATAGCATATATATATATATATATATATATATGCTATATATGTACCATATTTATATCTGTTATCTTGGCAAATTGTTGCCATAGTTTCCCAAAGGCAGCCAGCTGGCAGCTGCCAGCGCTTGGCAACCATTTCGCTGGCTCGAAAACTGGCATGAAATATTTGTCGGAATCATATATAAAATGTTTGAAGTGTTGCCACTGTTTCCAATGTCATTTCAAAACAAACATGCAAAGTACTCAGTTCATTCAAATGTTGTTTCTTTGGGCTAAACTAAGCTGAAAGTCTAGCAAAGGCAGCACTCTCTCTCTCACTCACTCACTCCCTCACTCACTCACTCTCTCACTCTCTCTTTCATTATTCGTCTTCCCCTTGCTCAGCTTGATCAGTTTTGTTCCAGCTCTTCCCTGCTGTATTTAAATTGTATTTTAAGCTCGCAAGCCTTTAGATGGGCTTCATGCCCATATGCCCAGCTCCTGCTCCTGCTCCTGCTCCTGCCGCTGACAGCCAACAGAAAAACACACACACACAACAAAAAATGACATTTTAATTATGAAAAGTCTCACACACACACTTCTTATATAAATTCTATCCCTTTCCCTCTCTGCCTCTATCTCTTTATGTCTCACGCTCTCTAAAGTGTAAGGGGCATATTAGTTCTCAGCTGTTCCTCTGCCTGTTCTTCTCTTCTTTGCAGCTGGAGTCTGAAAAGTTCGTAGCTTAAGCTCATTGATTATCTTGTTCAGATTCAGTATTATAGCTATGCCCATTGGAGGCGTCATAGGTGGGCTAGATAATGTAGGAACTCAACTCAGGCTTTGCAATTTGAGCAGAGTTCAAGTTATATATAAAATACATAAAAATACTCGCTCACAGCGTGAAACGAGTAGTTTGGCTTTGTTTTTTTGTTTCAACAGCTGAATGAAAGTTTGGTGTCAATTTGGCTAGTCGAGCATATGCTTTTAGTCAACTGCAAATGGCTGAAAGTTGAGCCGTGATAAATGAAGCGCGCAAGCGAGAGGTGCTCAAAAAGTAGCGTCGAAAGTTGTTGCGGCGCTAACTTGGCATTTATGTTCGTCACTGGCAAGTTTTTGTAAGCAAATTTTGACTATTGCGATAGCTGAAGCAGAGAATTTGAAACGCAAGAACACAGAGCTTTAGTCCTTTAGCTAGATGCGCTTGCCTACACGTTGCTGCGCTATGTTTGAGCAGATAAAGTTGAGTTCTAAAGAAAAAGAAACACTGGAGAAAGAAACCAACGTGGGCACAAGTATCTAATAGCCGAGTGGAGACGGCTTTGATAAAGGACAAAAAGGGAAAATGCTTCAAAAAATACAAAAAAAAAGAGAATTAAAAATTGCGATACATTTTGATATATGAAGAGAAGAGTTTTTGCATGGCTATAGCTTGAAAGTACACTTAGTAAATATTCATAGGTATTTTGGGCATTTCAATCATACTTTTCGAGCACACCTCGCATGAAATTTATGTATTTAGAAAGCAAATTTCACACGCCTGCGACGCTAGTTAAATGCGCTGCGCCTTAAAGTAGGCAGCAAAAAAAATGAAAAAAGAAATTGATATCATAAATGTACAGCTAGCTGCAGCCACAGCTGAATGAGTGTGTGTGTGTGTTGGTGTTTGTGTGTGTGTGTGTTGGTGTGTGTGTGTTGGTGTGTGTGTGTGTTGGTGTGTGTGTGTGTGTGTGACTGGGTGTGTGTGTGTGTGTGTGAAACACACAATTCATCATTATACGCTTTTTGGGGTCAACGCGTTGGGTCAGAGACACAAGGATGATGATGACGACAAGAGTGGGACAGAGACAGAGACAGAGACAGAGAGAGAGCGGGAGAATCAGAGAGAGAGAAAGGGCGAGAGTGTGAGAGAGCCTTGGGCCAATACAGCAAGCCTTTTTTCCTTTTTTGCTTTATGCATTATTCTTCTTCTTCTTCTTCTTGTTCTTCGTCTGGTCGCATGTCATTTAATGTGCGCCTAAGTGAGGGCTATAAATTTTTTTATATGCATTTTAACGCATTTCAAGTTATGATTTTCATACACACACACACACACACACACACACACACACACACGGAGCACACTCTACGCGTAAAAGTTTCATTTATTAAATGTGGATGAAAATGCATTTGATTGGCCCCGAGCGAGCAGCCAATGGGCGAGGCTAGATCTGGACTAAGCTTTGACTACGCACAATGCAATTTCTATTGCTTTCATTAACTAATTATAGACGTGGGAAGATAAAGAGATAACAGATCGGAGCATGTGAGCTGATGAGCTCAGGCATTTCACAGCTAAGCCCATTGACACCGACCATTGCACTGATTTCTCTTGCTTTTAGATATTTCTAGAGTAATTAAACTGAAAGAGCAAAAAACGTTCGACAATCTAAGTTACCTGTGCAGGTGTGCGGCTATTCAAAGTCCTTTGCTTGATTTCTATAGTTGATTAGCGCGAATTTGATTTTGATTCTCTCTCTCTCTCTCTCTCTCTCTGCACCTGTTGCTGTTAATGAAGTTGTTTAGCAGAGAATTATCCGAGAATTATGTGAATGTCCTTATTGCACTTTGATGAGCTGAAGCACTCCCAGCAGTAGCACTAAAACATAGCCTTAAATATAGTAAGCCTCTCTCAACAAGTATAGGAATCGTATAGAGATATGAAGTCGACTCTGATCTGAAGCTCTTTCTTAGGCAATTCATATACATAGAACCAAAATGAGACGGCAAAGCTGTCATCTGCCACATACTATCCTTTCCCAGGACGACAAGCCCGAGACGAACTTATATCTCAAGTATATATTCTTTTATCAGCTATTCTACTAAGCCTAAGCTGTTATCGATTTATCGATAAATTAGACAAATTTCACTATTTGCATCCGAACTAAGTATTAAAAAATGCATGAGAGAGAGAAGTTTTCAGCATTTTATTGATATTTTTTATTTCAAGTTCATGTTTCAATCAGCAATTTGGAGCAGCCAAGTGCCGTTGCTTCCTCATTAATTTGAATCGTAAATTGTGAAAAGCATTTCAACTATTGCGATAGTTGACCCAGTCGAACAGGTGTATTCCCTGGCCAAAGCACACAGAAAGAGAGAGAGAGAGAGAGAGGGAGAGAGAGAGAGAGTGTGTGTGTGTGAGCTGCTTTGGCTAAGCTGTGCATCTTAAGTATATGCATATACATGTCCTGATGCCGTACTTTAGCACCTATAAATTTTTATGCATACATATTAAAATGGAGCTGGATACAAATGCCTGTCAACTGGCACACGAAGCCGAGGGGGGAGCCGCACTGGGACGAGCAGTAGCTGGGGATGCGGTTTCAAGTGTGCTTCAAAATTCCACTTTACTACTGACCGAGCGACGTTCATGCCTCCTACGCTGTATCCGCCGTATCAGCCAGTCGTAAAATTATGGAAATTTTTTCTTTCGGTCCTTTTCTTAATGCTCGTTCAGGACAGCGAAAGGGGTATATATGCGTTAGGGCGTATGGCTGATGGGTAGCCAGAGAACTTGACTTGTGAAAAAGTATTCGGCAGTCAGTGCTGCCCGACTGACTTGTTGTGCGCCCTCCATTCCAGCCATTACTGGCTGGTGTACGTATCACTCTTTTATCACCCAAATATCGGTCAAGTAGAGCGAAGCAGAATTGAATCTATGTTATTTCCCCTCTCTCTTGTTTTTTTTTGCACCTGCCCTAAAACTTTGTCTCAGGCATTCGTTAAGCAAATGGCCAGCTGCCAATCAAGTGCTTTGGGCCTGCAATGCACGCCCACAATTCGGGCTTAATAACTGACTAACTTAGACTCAACTATGGCCATACACATATATATATATATATATGTGTGTGTGTGTGTATAACAGTTAACAGTCGCTGACAGTTGCTCAACGTAGAGAAGAGCCGAAGTCGACAGCTGTTAGCGTTCCGGGGTGGAGGTGGGCGTATGCGAGCGCATTGTCATCAACTTTCATCGTATCTCAATGCATGCCGTCGCCGCCCCACTGCCACGCCCTCAGGCAGTCGCCTGTCAAGCGTGAATTTTTTGTATGCCATTGATAATACGGACAAAAGCAATCGGCAAAGATGGTGACTGACAGTAGAGAGAGAGAGAGACAGAGAACGGGAGACAAGAAGAGAAAGAGACAGAGATAGAGAGAGAGAGAGAGAGAGAGAGAGAGAGAGAGATAGCATTTGCTAATTAACATTGGCTTTGAGCTTCGCTGCTGAAATTAGTTTAAGATTGTTTATGATTTATTGCGTCCTCCAAGTTGAGTTTGCTCAACATTTTTGTGGCCTAGAGAAATCCAAGAATAGTCCAGATAATTGAAATGGAATAATATATATATATATAGGGGATGGAAGCTAGGAATGCGCGCCAAGAGAAATGGAGCAGGGTATTTTATGCAAGAGAAGAAGAGAGAGAAAGATAGGGAGCGATAGAGAAATAGAGAATAGAGAGGGAGAGAGAGGAGAATGAGAGAGAGAAGAGAGAGAAAGAGAGAAGAGAGAGAAGAAAAGACAAGAGAAGAGAAGAGAGAGAAAGAGAGAAGAGAGAGAAGAAAAGAGAAGAGAAGAGAATAGAAGAGAAGAGAAGAGATAGTGAGAAAAGAGAGGGAGAGAGAAGAGAGAGAGAGAGAGAGAAGAGAGAGTGAGAGAGTGAGAGAGTGAGAGAGAGAGGCAGAGAGAGAAGAGAAGAGAAGAAAAGAGAAGAGAAGAGAATAGAAGAGAAGAGAGAGAGAGAGAGAGAGAGAGAGAGAGTGAGAGAGAGAGAGAGAGAGAATAGAAGAGGGAGTGAGAAGAGAGAGAGAGAAAAGAGAGAGAGGGAGAGAGAGAAGAGAAAGAGAAGAGAGAGAAGAAACTGAGAGAAGAGAGAGAGATAGATGAGAGAGAGAGAGAAGAAAGGGGAGAGAGAAAGACGAAAGAGAAAAAAAGGAGAGAGTGAGATAGATTTCTCTAATTCAGAAAGATTAGAAAGAGTAAGCGAAGTACCGCGAGGAGAAGAACAAGAGATTGAGAGGCAGAGAAAGGTAGAACGAAAGAGAGATAGACAGAGCCAGAGTGAAATTCGTAAGACTTTGACTAAGAGAGACGAAAAGAAAGAGAAGGTGAGAGTAAGAGAGAGTGAGCAGAGAGAGACAGGCAAGAGGAAACTTAGAAGAATCGAAAGAGATCGAGAGAGAGAGAGAGAGAGAGAGAGAGAGAGAGAGAGAGAGAGAGAGAGAGAGAGAGAGAGAGAGAGAGAGAGAGAGAGAGAGAGAGAGAGAGAGAGAGAGAGAGAGAGAGAGAGAGAGAGAGAGAGAGAGAGAGAGAGAGAGAGAGTACTGACACCTTCTACTCTTCACGCTCTCTTCATCAGTCAAAGTATTGGGTTTCCCGTCATATCAAGTCCATAGTCCTCAGTTAAATTGCGCTCTGCCCACTGTCATCCCACTCGAACTGCCTTCGCTGCCATAAATAGTTTCTAGCTGCATGTTTACTTTGAGAATCTGCATTCCATATTCAATTTTCAGTTTATTTTTGTGCATTCGAGTAAAATATTACTCCAACGGGCTGTGGGCGCCGCCGCTTCCTTGCATTGACAGCTAATTGGTTTAGTTGTCCTTGTGGCGCTCGAGCAGCGCTGGGCTGCCTGTCCTCCTCCATTGTCATGCGATATTTATGTTTTCTTAAGCACAATCGAGTGCCAACATTTATCTGCATGCCAGCCAAATTGAAAGGTTCAACTTGAAATGCTTTTAGATATCATACACACGACTTTTTTCTCTCTTTTGCCATATGTGACAGTTATAGATGGGTGTGAGTGAGTGTGTGTGTGTGCCAGGCTGTGACATAATTGCATGCATTTACTGACTTTCACATAGACACAGAGACCCGCTTCAAGTTAATTATATGCACCAAAAACACAAAAAAAAAGCAAACATGAGAATGAGAAACGCAAGAAACGCAACGAGGGTTCCCAGCCACATGCAAATTTCATCAGAAACCGCACGTGTTTATATACATATATATATATATATATATATATATATATATATATATATATAGATATGCGTGTGTCTCTGTGTGTCAAGTGGAGGAAAAAATTGTAAGCCAAGCTTACATTAATTTGTTGATAAATTGCGCAAAAATAGGAAAATAGGTTAAAAGCACTTAACAGCTGTGCGACTTGTTGGGGGGTAAAAAAAAACGACGAATTCCTCAAAGTTAGCCGACTGCTTGATACCCTGTCAATAGTTGAATAAGCAACTTAACGACTCTAACTAAGCTCAACTGCAATAAACATCGATTTCGGAGTGCTCTTGACTCCTCTATACACAAATGCTATATAATGCATATACCCCGTTTGCTTATTGCTGAGCAGGGTATACAAAGAACGCTGAGAAATGTAGCACAAGGCGCTGCTTAGCTGCCGAATACCCTGTACAACTGCCTTTGTCTGTTTTGTATAGGCATATGAATATGATGAGCTATAAAATACCCTGTACTTGGACACTTTGTGTGATGCGGGCAGATAGGAAAACTCAAGTAATTCTCTTTTAGTAAATACTTAGCCTACAACATTTCAATATAGCTCGACTTTAAGATACCCTGTATCTTACATTTTTATTGATTCTATTTAGGGGAACATATCTAGCTGACTCGCCTTTTGCTACTTAGTTAGTTAGTGCTAATGGCAAATATGCTCGACTAATATATACCCTATAAAATTGTTTTATATCTATAGAGCAGAGCAAGCTAAATTGGAGTATTAAACTTTCTCAAGTACTAGCAATGCAAGGCACTGGTCAAAGCTAATCTAAAATAGTTTTAGGCCCAACGATACCCTGTAGGCTTGGTGCCACTAAGCACCCAGAGCTCTGCAAATAGTTTCATTAAATCAGATTTGCATTTAACTTGACGAAAATGCTGCAAAAATGTTCTAATATACATATATATATATATATGTATGTATATATGTTTGTTGAGGTTATGTGTGTCTGTTATGGTCGCTGCTGCTGCTGCTGCTGCTGTTGTTGTTGTTGTTGTTGTTGTTCTTGTTTTTTTAATGCGCGCGAAATTAGCAAAATAATAAAAATGGCGCAAAACAAGGTCGCGCATAAATAATGAGAAAAGAGCTGCTCCGCTGCTCGGGTGGTCGGCGCTCGCTGCTCGCTTTTGGTGGGTCGATTGGAGCACTGTTTGTGCACCTCTATGACGTTGCCGAGATGTGCTCGAATAGGGGCTTGCCACGACGAGCGCGCGCGACAGTGGGAGGCCTGTGCAAAGAGTTTTCCCTCATTGTTTGCGCGTATGTGTGTCAATTGTAGATTAGGCGTTCAGTTTGTTTTCCTTTTGTGTTTCTATACGTGTGTGTGTGCCAGTGTGTGCCAGTGTGTGTGGGGCCAAGTTATGCGCCAATTAACTGCCAAGGCGCCATTGTTTGTTAGACAGGGGGAGATGAACAAAAAACAAAAAACAAAAAACAATTTGGCCGCACAACAATGCGAATTCGTTTTTCAATGATGAGCTACCAAAAGAAGAAGCAGAAGCAGCAGCAGCAGCAGCAGCAGAAGATGTGAAGAAATTGATAACAAGCGCAATATAGTGTTTGCATGTGAAATATAAGACAGTCCAATGGATATAAGAGTATATAGTTAGATGTCTAGAACTATCTAATGTAGAAATTGAAGCCGAAGACTATTGGTTTCAATGGTCAGAGTTGAGAGTCTTCATAGGGTGTGCTTAGCTGACGTATATCAAAGAGTGGTGAAAGAAAGAAAGCTAGTCAGTGAACATATCGATATTTATCGATTTTAAAGCTCTAACTTATGCAACTGCAGAGATAAACTGAGCTATGCATGATAGCTATAGATAAGACAGGAAACTTTATAAACAGATCGAGAGACAGACGGATAGGCTGCGAGATAGACTGATAGATGGACAGATAGATTGATAGCCATAGCCGATAGATACAAAAGCAAACGATCTGAATACAATGAATAAGGCAATGGGAGACAGAAGCATAACATGATTGATCCTACTAACTACTTCTTCATATTCAGCGGGCGACTTAGTCTGTCTCGCCTGCTTGGATCTTGGTTCTTTTGTGCAGCTTTGATCCTCTAAATTCCAATTCATTGCTGCACCTATCGCCTCAAATACATTCCAAATGATCATCGATTCTCGTGCAATTCTTATAAAACTGCAGTTGCTTAAGCCTGCTCAAAGTGCTGGACTCATTACATTTTATATATAGATGCCTTCAAGGCATGCACGACTATGGAATACTTCACATTTTCCATGAAAGAAACAGTTACATAGAAAGTAGCCTGTATCTATAGAAGTTCCTTAGCAGCTGGTCACGGCTGGTGGGGGTATTTGTTAGCTGGGCAATCCCGACCCGGAGGCGTTTGCCTGCTTTTAGCGCTTAATGCGAAAATGTTATTAGCGCTAAGAATGCACGCTAATGCAAGCAAATAAATTTATTATATATATATATATATATATATATATATATATATATATATATATACACACTATATATATATAAAATATAATATATATAGTTATATATGTATATATAGAAGTCACTTAGCTGCCGTCGCTAAGTAGACAAAAGCCATTTAAAAAATATTAAAAAATGTATATATATATATATATAGCTATATATATATATCTACATATATATGTGTATAGAAGAGTTGTCTCTGCTCTGGAACTGGGGAAATGTGGCTAATTATATTCCTGGTTGGCAAGCAGAAGCTCTTGGCATCTCGGCATAACTGCGCAGTTGGGAAATCTGTATAAAAATAGAATTCAAAGAGGAAAACTAGTTAGCTCTCAAGCTTAACTGCTTAATAGTTGTAGAGCTTGCGCTTCTCCCAATAAATGGAAAATTGCCAAGTGCGAAAAGCAAAGTGCACTGGGAGTTGGTGCGAAGGCCAAGATCGAAGTGAATGAGGGAAATAAATAAATGTGAAATATAAAACAGATAAAAATATAAATAAATATTTATAATTGAGCTGGGTAAAATGGGAGAAAAAACAACAACTCAGGTATGAGACCTTTTTTGAATGATAAAGCAAAGTTTTTATTAAAGCGACAAAGTTGCGGTGATTCTTATGAATTGAATTCTATATGTTGTCTGGCAACATTATTTGCTATGGCTCAGGCAGCAGTTGCGGCAAAGGCATAAATGATGCTTGAAATGTTGATATTTTCTTTTAGAAATTTGTGCAAATATTTGAAGTGAGCTGGTAGAAAGAGATGTGTGTCAGAGAATGTATGACAACTATATACTATATAGATATTATATATATAGAGAGAGAGAGAGATATAGAGAGAGACCGAAGGCAAAGGCAAGAGGCAGCAAAGGCTGAATAAGATACAAAATGAACAACAAGCTATATATATATATATATATATATATATATATATATATATATATATATATATATATATATATATATATATATATATATATATATATATATATATAAATTATATATAAAGTCTATATATATAAAGTCTCTCTCTACGTGTGTGTGTGTCAACAGCTGTGAATGGCAGCCATGTTGCATTTGGCCATTTTGTAAATATGCGCAGGAAAACGCGTCAAATGCAAATGTTAAAAAACCGCATTTTCATTTGCTAGCTGTCAGCATTCGCAGTGCACGTAATCTGATCTAAGTTGGCGAGAGAGAAAGAGAGAGACAGAGAGAGAGAGGGAGACAGAGACAGAGACAGAGACAGGAGTGCTTAGCCCGTGTATAAGATGTGTGCATTAGCTCTGGCATTGTCTATGCGTAGGAGAAATGTCTTTGCAGTTGGCTAGCGCCTGGCTCAGCTCGGCTGCAGTTGCTGCTGTAAATCCAATATATAAAATATAAGAAGGGCTGGCTATTATATGCGTATTATAAGCCGACAAGACACGGCGACTTATAAACAAGCATAAACAGATGTGCAGACATGATAAAGCTCAAGCCGCCCCAGCAACCCTTCCATAGAGAACTCTTTGGCTATGAGAATGTAAGTGTAGATTTTTCTCAGCTGATTTCTCATGCACAGCTGCACAAGAAGTGCATTAAAATCGCATTCAATGCAGGCTCAAATACCCTCACACACACGCACTCACACACACACACACACACACACACATATGACAGTTGAGAGCCTTTGGCAAGGACGCAGCTACCTCAATTATTTAAACACATTGGCCGCATGGCAATGCCAACACTCAAGAAATAGTTAAATTGAAAGCCGAGACAGAGAGAGAGAGAGAGAGAGAGAGAGAGAGAGAGAGAGAGAGAGAGAGGGAGAGCGGGAGAGTGGGAGAGGGAGGTAGAGCGAGAGTGACAGTGAGAAAGTGTGTGACACATAAAGGAATTTGGACGTAATGCGTTAATTTGTGTGTTTTTGCTTAAAGATCTAGTTCATTTGAGTGACAGTACAATTTGAGAAGCGCCGAGAGAGGCTCAGAGTGCATAATTGCTCAGATATATGATGCAACTGTAAGAGCTAGAGAGGGAGAGAGAGGGAGAGGGAGGGAGAGAGAGAGAGGGAGAGAGAGAGAGGGAGAGAGAGGGAGGGAGAGAGAGGGAGAGAGAGAGAGAGAGAGAGAGGGAGAGAGAGGAGAGAGAGAGAGAGAGAGAGAGAGGGAGAGAGAGAGAGGGAGAGAGAGAGAGAGAGAGAGAGAGGAGAGAGAGAGAGAGAGGAGCCATAGAGAGCTGCAAAGCTAGTAGAGTGCATGGACACAAATTCACTTGGATTTATAATGAGAATCACTGAGAGAGGCTGACGATCTGCTGAGAGAGAGTGGGGCGTGTGCCAGAGACTACTTTAAGAGACTATGCTCTAGAGACCTTATTCTGAAGATTAATAAGATTAATAAAGAAAAATCTAGTCTATTTTTTGGGGACTATCTATCTGAGTGTCTAACGATCTATTTTCATATGTTGCTCTTCCTCTCTAGTTCCACAAGTTCATATATAGAATATATAGAGAATAAAATATATTTGCACACGTATTTAAAGCGTAACTCTTGTAATTTATTTGCAGGTAATTGACTCTAATAGACCGCAAAATGCCTTCATACGCCGTTGCAATGTAAACGCGGTAAGTGCTGTGAACACAAATTAAGTAAATAACTCAGCTGGAAGACGTGCCCGGGCCACGGGCCACGACTGTCGACTATCATCGATTGTGGTGGCCAAATAATTGACTTAACTATTTCAATTTGCACGAAAACTCAAGTGAAATTTACAGTTTAGCAACTATTTAGTTAGTTAGGTGTGTGTGTGTGTGTGTGTGTGTGATTAACTTTCAATATGATGGCAGAATGCTTGACTTCCGTCCTTCGTCTTCAGTTATCGATGTTGGCCCAACTGAGACGTGTGAGTGTGCTTAACACCTAGCGCCAATTCAATTGCAATGCATACGAATTCCTCTTGGCCTCTTCATTAACACCAACCGAGCAGTTAGCAATCCTCAATCCTTCAACTCTCTCTCTCTCTCTCTCTCTCTTCAGGAATTTATCTACATATTGGTCTATGGAAGTCCTTTTGCCATGTGCAACTGCCAACTGGCGTTGACCTGCAAAGTGGGTGGCTGTGTGTGTGTGCGTGTGTGTGCTTGAGCATGTGTGTGTCCGTGTGCGGCTCTTGGCCAGTTGAAGCACTTCTTTGACCAAGTGAAACGGCGGCTCAGCCAGCTACATCAATTAACCCCGTCAAGGCATTTTCACACATCGCTTGGCTTTTCTCTTCCATTTCCCACTACACCGCACAGTGGGATGGAAAGACAAAGTTGCATACAAAATGTGGGCTTAAGTTAATCATCAGTCAATCAGTCACTCGTCAATCTGACATCAATCAGTCATGTCTCATTCTCCACTCTCCTGTCTTTAGTCCTCACTCTCCGATCTCCAGTGTTCAATGTCCCGTCTCTAGTCTCCAGGCCAGTCTTCAGTCAAGTCTCCAGTCTTTACTCTCCAGTCTCCAGTGTCCACTCTCCACTCTTCAGTTTCCGGTGTCCACTCTTCTGTCTCAGTTTCCAGTCTCCACTCTCCAGTCTCTAGTCTCCAATCTCCAGTGACCAGTCTCAAGTCTCCAGTTTCTAGTCTTCACTCTCCAATCTCCAGTGTTCAATGTCCAATGTCCAGTCTCTAGTCTCCAGGCCAGTCTTCAGTCAAGTCTCCAGTCCTTACTCTCCAGTCTCCAGTCTCCAGTGTCCACTCTCCACTCTTCAGTTTCCGGTGTCCACTCTTCTGTCTCAGTTTCCAGTCTCCACTCTCCAGTCTCTAGTCTCCAATCTCCAGTGACCAGTCTCAAGTCTCCAGTCTTCAGTCTTCACTCTCCAATCTCCAGTGTTCAATGTCCAATGTCCAGTCTCTAGTCTCCAGGCCAGTCTCCAGTCTTTTCTCTCCAATCTCCAGTGTCCACTCTTCTATCTCAGTTTCAGCCTCAGTTTCCAGTCTCCACTCTCCTGTCTCTAGTCTCCAATCTCCAGTGACCAGTCTCAAGTCTCCAGTTTCTAGTCTTCACTCTCCAATCTAAAGTGTTCAATGTCCAATGTCCAGTCTCTAGTCTCCAGGCCAGTCTTCAGTCAAGTCTCCAGTCTTTACTCTCCAGTCTCCAGTGTCCACTCTCGACTCTTCAGTTTCCGGTGTCCACTCTTCTGTCTCAGTCTCTAGTCTCCAATCTCCAGTGACCAGTCTAAAGTCTCCAGTCTTCAGTCTTCACTCTCCAATCTCCAGTGTTCAATGTCCAATGTCCAGTTTAAAGTCTCCAATCTAGTCTCCAGTCTCCAGTTTCCAGTCTCCAGTCTCCACTCTCAGTTTAACTCTCCATTCTCCACTTTCTCTCAGTCTCAGTCTTCAGTCTGATTCTCAGTCTTCATTCCCAGTGCCATACCCAGTCTCAATCTCGCTATTTCTGTTCCAATTCCAATGTTTCTCCGACTGTTTTCTGTCCGTCCCACCAGCTGTGAGTCCGTGGGTGTCCGTTCTTCATCTTGGGCAAATAAACAATCAATGTTCATTATTTATTTACGTCTGTTTACGTTCGCATTTTACGTTTCTTTCTCCACGTTCTCCTTCTTCTTCTTCTTCTTCTTCTTCTTTTCACGCTATTACGCACGACCATTTGCCTTTGGGCTAATGAAATTTCCTCCACGGATTGGTTACCATTACGGATTGTAGCTTCCTTCGGCGCGAGCCACAACAACTGCCTTTCATCGGCCTGCCAAGTGGGTTAAGCCTGCAACTTAATGAAAATAGCACACACAAATCCAATTGATTAACCAAATTCGCTCTAGTCTTAGTGGAAGATATTAAAAAAGCAAAGTCTGTGTACATATATATATGGTAAGCACTGTAAACGCCTTTCGCTCAGGATTCATTTCAATTACAATTTGAATATTTGCTATGGCAATTACTTATCCCAAAAGATATTTAAAAGAAACAAGAAATCAAATTCTAGTCGGGCGTGCACGACTGGAGGATGCACTATCCCGCTCTGAGAAACTGAGGGACACTTGGATAGATCGACTCAGCTGGACAGTCCGCATAAGACTTATGCACATGTATACTTTATACAATCTCTCAATCTCTACAATTAATTACTTATAATATCAGCTCAGCTTACAGTTAGTTTGAATCTATTTTTAGAATTCATTCGAGCACTAAATTGCACTCACTTCGAGCTGCGTAATCGAATTTGCACTTTCGCAAAGCTCTTAGCCAAGCTATAAAATGGCAATTGAATTACACACACACACACGCACACACACACACACAGCACACTTACCCGCTCATAGAGGTCAATTTAAGCTGTTAATTTCATAATAATAATAAATAAAATAATAAAAAAATAATACAATTTAACATACAATAGAGCTTTACATGCTTGAATTGTTCTCGCAGCGCAAATTGCATTTTTTTCTCGCTTCTTTTGATAGTCGACGATTTGATTTATAAATATATCGGTTTACATACATACATATATATATACGTATATATGAAGTTATGATAAAGCTGCGTTCTATGCATGTCATCGCCCAATTAGCTTTAACACTGACAATGCCATGCAAATAGAAACGCAAACAGAGTCGATACAGAGGCGCACACACTGCGGAATACCCTAACTGTGGACTGGGTGCAGCGCATCGCTAAGCACGTTTGGCATAGAAACTCTGGGAATATCCTTAGTTAAACTAGCTCTGATTTAAGTGCATCGACTTCTATAAGTCTTGGGAGCATTAAGAGCTTAGGTTAGTTATGGTATGCTCTTAGTTTGTGATGGACTAAGCAGCTCTAGCCTGACTAATTCAGGGAATGTCCTTGCTACATGCTTGTCCGCCTGACTGCCCAGCTGATATACCCCATGGGCAGCTGCATGTGTTGTCGAGAGCATTTGGTAAAGCTATTTAAAACGCACTTTACCATGTCATATTTATGCCATATTTATAATACCAACACAAACATGTCACATATAGATATATATATACAATTTATATATATATGCAAATGACGGACTATAATTGCATTTGCTTCCACGCATGCCTGTCTATCGCCCCCTCTCTCTCTCTCTCTCTCTCTCTCTCTCTCTCTCTCTCTCTCTCTCTCTGTCTAGCTGTGTGTGTGTGTTTTACGGTTCAATTAATGCCTTTTTAATAGCGAGTGTCGCCAAAAAAAGCTTTATGGCCACATATCATTCGCCTATTCTGTTGGGCTGGGCTCATTTCCCATTTATTGTCCTAATTGCATTTGCGATTTGCGTAATCTAAGCAAAATAATATGTTAAATATTTAATGAACTCAAATAGATATTTAATTACCAATTTTTTGCTCGATGTGCACAATTGCCTATAGCTAAATACGCTCGCTGGTGATGAGCGATGCATGGATATCCTCTAAGGCTTTGGGTTCTTTGAGGTATTGCCTATACTTTAGGGTATTATAATTAGAGTTATCTATCATCAAGTTCTGCTACAGCTGATCTACGCTTCTCTTTGCCTCACTCTTCAGTTAGACCTCCAACTGCAGCTAGAGCTGTCTATATCAATCTTGTCACCTTTCCACAATTGTACAGCACTTAAAGCAAGTGTTGCGTAACACACCAATTTCAGCAAATTGCATCGAAACGATAAAGCTTTTTCATTCAACTTCCATTCTTTCATTTGTTATTTTTTTTTTGTTTTCGGAGCTAGTTAAATGCTGATAACTTGCTGTCTAAGTTGATTGATTAGTCGAGTTAAGCTTGATAAAACAGATTTGTAGAACGACAGCAGCAGCAGCAGCAGCAGTAAACGGGCAACCGAGCGACCGAATGCATCATTTATGATTAGCTTCTGGCCTTTGCCGACTACTTTTTATAGCACACACACACACACACAGACAGATGGCCACACGGACACTCAGTGGAAGGAATTGTAGATGATTTTTATGCTCGTGCATCAAGTGAGTGAAGGAGAGTATATTGGATGAAAGATTCTGGTAGATATAGATATAGAGATAGATAAATAGAGCTCGATACATCGGATTATCGCTACATAGACAAAGATACATCGATCGATATATCAATAGATATAAGGACTAGTTAATCCATAGATATCTCGATAGGCAGATAGTTGGATAGATAAAAACTGAACTAAACTTCGTTCTCCCAGATACCAAAACCTTCCAATACTGAAGCATTATATTCTTATTCCGATCTGCCAGCTTCTTAGTTCAGCTGATCTATGCAAAGCCGCTTTAATTCTATATGAACTTCTATTTTTTCGCATCAAATTTGAGCGAGTATTATAAGCCCAACCACGCCCGACTCTCATAGTTTATTACTTGTTTCTATTTGATTTCGTCTTTTTTCGCATTGTTGCCCTTTTGTTAGATGGCTTCAGCTTACACACACACACACATGGAACACGTAGAGCTTGTGTCGTGTATCCTTTGGCCCATCGCTGTTCCTGTTCCTGGCTTTGCTTTTGCGTTCTGCACTCGTTTAAGCCGCAATGCAAATTGACTTGTTTCCGTTACTTTTTCCCCATTTTCTTTCTTTTTTTTTAGTTACCTGTACTCTCTCCCTCTCTCTCTCTCTCTCTCTCTCTCTGTCGCTGTCTCTGTCTCTGTCTCTTTCTCGCTCTCCATTTTTTATGTACATGGCATAAAAACGAATCACTTTCACCGTTCGCTACGTTTGTGGGGAGTCTTCGATGGTGTCCTTCTTGAAAATTGTTTCGATTTTCTTGCTACGCAATGGTCTCCACTTTTTGCTCTTTGCTCCTTGCTCCTCTCCATACGACTGCATAATCAAACTGTTAAGTATTGGAATGGGCTTGCCTGTAAAGTGTCTGACGAAGTTAGTGGATGACTTGAGCGTGTCTGTGCTTGCCAAAGTTCCTGGTAAACTTCAAGTTTCGATCGATGTAGACTGTAATTATAAATGATCTTCAAGCTCAAATAACTGCTATGCAGAATCTTCATGTTAAATTTAACAGGATGTTGAGATAGATCAGTTATAGATAACCTTCAATTTGAAGTAACTGCTAACTGCAGTCCTAATGTTAAGTTTATAGATCTTAGCTAGATATAATCTTCAAGTTAAAGTGATTCAACTGAATCTTTACCTTAACTATAGGTTATCTTGCAGATAATCTTCATACAATCTTCACGTTAAATTTTCCAAGTGCTGCACATCGTCTTTCATAGGGTATTTCCTTGTCGCTGTGCTCCTGTTCGGCGGTCTGGCTCTTGTTTTGTTTTTTGCCTTCCACTTTTTGCCATTTGGTTTAAGTTTGCAATTTTAAGCTTATTCCTGCGCCTTTTGTGTGCTGCTTTGGCGTCGCCAACTTTTCCCAGCTCCCGCCTGTCGACACCCCCATTTAGTTTGTATATCTGGGGGCCCTCCTTCCCTCCTGCCCCCTTCCGTCGCGCACCGCAGCTGTACTTAAATATTGCTCGATTTTGAGATTTATGCGTTGTCCTGGCAACGCTCTGACTCCTTAGTCCTTCGAACCACAGCGCGCACACACACACACACAGTCACAGGCACAGTCTCAGTCCCAGGCACAGTCACAGTCACAGTTAGAGTCGCAGTCTTGTCTTTTATAAAGATTTATTATTGTTTCACTCTAATTACAATATAGCATTTTGCCATTTTGCCATTTTGCCGTTTTGCCCGTCGCCGACTGCAATCGCTGTGTTGCGCACTCAGAAATTGAATTTAAATGACTTTTTAATTTTCCTCTTCCATTTTCTCCTGCTGCTCACTCGATTAATTCCTTGAAATTGCATTGCATTGAGGCCGAAGACCTTATTCTTTTCAGCATTTCGTGAAGTCTTTAATGAACTTGCCCGAAAATGATTTGAGCCTTAGCTGAAGATGTTATCTCCTTCTCTCTCTTCTTTCTTGTTAATCACTACTCGCTCCTCGCTACACGCAACTTTCTACTCGCTCTCCGCTACTCGCTCTTCGCTACTCGCTCTTCGCTACTCGCTCTTAGCTACTCGCTCCTTTCTACTCGCTCCTCGCTACACGAAACTTTCTACTCGCTCCTCTCTCCTCGCTCTTCGCTACTCGCTCCTTTCTACTCGCTCCTTTCTACTCGCTCCTCGCTACACGAAACTTTCTACTCGCTCCTCTCTCCTCGCTACTCGCTCTTCGCTACTCGCTCTTCGCTACTCGCTCTTCGCACTGCCTTCGCCACTCGCCTTCGCTACTGCCTTCGCCACTGCCTTAGCCACTCGCCCCCGCCACTCGCCTTCGCCACCGCCTTCGCCACTCGCCTTCGCCCTCTCCTCGTCTAGCCACTGCCCCGCACTCGCCTTCGCCACTCGCCTTCGTCCTCTCTCCTCGCCTTCGCACTCGCCTTCGCCACTCGCCTAGCCCTCTCCCCGCCACCGCCTTCGCACTCGCCTTCGCCACTGCCTTCGCCACTCGCCTTCGCCACTCGCCTTCGCCACTCGCCCTTCTACTCGCCCTTTCACTCGCCTCGCCACACGAAACTCTCTACTCGCTCCTCTCCTCGCCACTCGCTCTTCGCACTCGCCTTCGCCACTGCCTTCGCCACTGCCTTCGCCACTCGCCTTCGCCACTCGCCTTCGCCACTGCCTAGCCACTGCCTTCGCCCTCCTCCCTCGCCTAGCCACTCGCTCCCCGCCACTGCCTTCGCCACTCGCCTTCGCCCTCTCCCTCGCTCTTCGCCACTGCCTTCGCCACTGCCTAGCCCCTCTCCTCGCTACTCGCACTGCCACTGCCTTCGATACTCGCTCTTCGATACTCGCTCTTCGCTATCCGCTCTTCGATACTCGCTCTTCTCTACTCGCTCTTCGCCCTTCGCTACTCGCTACTCGGTTCTCGCTCCTCGCTCTTCTCTCTCTCTTCCTCTCTCTCTACTCTTAGCTCTCTACTCGCTACTCTCTATCTGTGCTTTCTCAGTCAATTGTGTGTGAGTGACACAACTTTAATCTGAAACCTAAACAGACGCACAAATACAACAAAACAAACAACAATAAGTACAAGAAGAAACCAAGACACATTGTTAGCCCCTCGTCGCAACAAGATGTTGGCGCTGATCACGCAGTCGACGGTGCCAAGGTGGTTGCAACTGTGCAACAATGCAGCGAGTCCACGCGTGGCGCCTGTCATGAAGTTGTCCTTGAAATGCTGCGAGACGGATAAGCAGCCAGCCATCGTTGAGCCAGAGCCGGAGCCGGAGCCTGTCAAGCCGGCGGGCAAACGCATGAGCTCTCGCATACCCAAAATGATAAGGCCACGCGTAAGGCAAGCACCAGCGGCAGGATCCGGCCAGCGGGCCACAACAGCTGAAGTGCAGCAGCAATGGGGATCAAGTCAAGTCTCAGCTGACAGCGAACAGCAGGTGGGATCAACCTGGTCGAATGGGCGCATTCCTCAGGTAGCTGATAGGCCCACGAGCGTGAGAGCTAGGCCAACTAATGCCAAGGGGCGTTCATTCGTTGGCTGTGGCATGATCAAGCATGATCCGTATGGAGCTGGCGTTGGTGTTGTCCCAGCAGCCGGTGCTGTGCCCTTGGTGCGTAGCACACGGACTTCGCGATGTCGCATGAAGCTGACGCATCGAGAGGAGAGTCCAGGAACACCCAGGAAAGTTCAGTCACAGGCCAAATGGAGAGAGCAACAGAAACCAGAGCAGGCGCTGGAAAAACGAGCTCACATCAAGTTCTATAGACACAAAAGTTATACAGATCCCGTTGTGCTGTCGAGTCATTCAATGTCGACCGTCATGAATCCCTTTGCTGAGCTGCTGCGCTGCGATGAGCTGGTGCGTTTCGAGTGCAACGATCAGACGCAAGTCAATGTGCCCTGCCAGCTGATCAATCGCTTCTCGCCGCTGATGTCCGAGCGCCAGAAGGAGCCGAAGTTCAACTTGAGCCAGCCACTACACCTGAATGCGGTCAGCTCCATTACACTGCAGCGTATCATCGTATGGATGCAGCATCATTATGATGACGATATCAAGCAGCTGCAAAAGATGCCGCCGACGTTGGCCAATTCGCTCAGCGAGCAGCGCACCTGGGACGAACAGTTTCTGGGCACAGACATGGACGAGGTACTCCAGCTGCTCCTGGCTGCCAACTGTCTGGGCATCTATCCGCTGGTGGAGCACGCAATGCTCTACTTCATAGAGGTGATCGAGGAACGCAATCGCGACGAACCGCAGCCAGAGCGCGATGAGCTGAATTGAATTCGCCAAGGGACAACAGAAGCAACAATAGGAGCAACGTCAGGAGTGTGTCTACAAGTATATATATATATATACATATATATATATATATTTCTATATATAGATATATATATAGAGACCTTGGCACACGCCTTGGACACTATTTATATATTTATATATACATTTATATATATATATATACATATACATATATATGTATATCTATATCAATTAGGGCCCATTCGACTGTTGGGCTTCACTTTGGCCGCCCTCGACGGAGAGATTTCCAGAGCCGAACACACCCTGGTGCTATCACTGATAATTATCTATTTTGTATACAGCTGGCGCATATCTGTGTTGGTTGCAGTTAATCTTCTTCTTTTTCGTCTTCTTTGCTCTACAAAAATTGAATAAATAAATAAGTACGACGTTTCGTTAGTTTTTCCCTTATTCGTGTGTCTCTGTACATCAGGCTTTGGGGCCTCAAAAGATGTTGGCTGGCCGAAACAGGCAGACGAACACACACAACTTAAAGGCTTATGGCCGAAGCCCACGCAAAGTCACTCGAAAACTTTTGGAATTCGCGGCAGTGACAAAAATTGATGCCACCTCCTTCTGCCTCTCTCTCTCTCTCTCTCTCCCTCTCTCTCTCTCTGGCTCGCTCGACCTTTTTTTTTTTTTTGGCAACTTGTCGGAAACTTTGCTTAAGAAATCAACCTGTGGCCTGGAAACCCCGACAATCAACAGCCGAGACTTCCCGCACTTCCCCCACAGCCCATCATTGACTCTCAGCCATGATAAATTTGACACAGACAATTGGCTTTTAGTGGGCGTGGCTAAATGATCTTTACTCTATTTTTGTTTGAGTGTACGTCGAAGGGGGCGAAGCGGCTTATATTGGTTTTGTCACAGCTAGAGACAGTCGTCCTGGCGGCTTACGTGAAGTATTTATATTCCTGACTGGGATTAATAGCCACGTTGGTAAAGCCTTCTACGTTTGTCTTACCGGATGATTCGGTCGGTTCGTCCGTCGGCTCTTTCGCTTGTGCTGATGTCTTGCAGTTTGAGCGTCGGCCTGTTCGTCTGTCCTGATATTTGTCGGTCGTAGTGGCCGTCCGTCCGTACTCAATATATCCGTCTTTCTGTTCTTCGGTCTATCCGTCCGTCGAACGGACGGTTAGTTTTCTTTTCGTCCGTTTTTGGGTTGTACGGATAGAGTATCCGTACGTCTGTCTGTCCGTCCGTTCTTCGGTCTATCCGTCCGTCTGTCTATCCGTCCATCCGTCTGTCTATCCGTCCGTCCGTCTGTCTATCTATCCGTCCATCCGTCTGTCTATCCGTCCGTCTGTCTATCCGTTTATCTTTCTCTTTTCCTGTCAATCCGACTGAGCAACGCTCTCTCCGTCCGGACATCGATCTCGACATTATCATTCCGTCCTTGATACCTGCTCTGGAGAACCTATTGCTCGCCAGCGTGTTTAGGGTATCTCCTAGTCGGGCACTTCCAGCTGAAACACTTTCACTTGTTTTTCTTCTGCTTCTTCTTCTTCTTCTTCTTCCGTGAGTAGGAGTTGATTTTTATTGTAGGTCGACCAAGACGAAGTATTTAATGTGCGCATAATTGGCTTGTTGCATATTTTATCGCTTAATTGCCAAGCATTGTGTGTGTGTGTGTGTGTGTGTGTGTGTGTGTGTGTGTGATGGTTTGTGTGCACAATAATAAAGTTGGCTACATTAGTTTGATAAGCTAAATACGTGCAAATACCTATCAAGCAGCCAACTGGCCCTTTGCTCACCTTTAGCCTAAGCGCATTATGCTGCGCACATTGTTGGCCTGGCCCCTAATGCCAGCTCATCAAAATTGTTGCTTCAATTGAGTTAGCTTCGGCTTACGCTCTTCAGCATTCAGCGTAGCCCACGCTGAGCACTAGTATTTCAGCTACATACAAGCTTATATATAAATATAGACACAGCTATTAATACATTTATGTATATATATAGTATAGGTTTATTAAAAATTGTGCTTCTTCAAGAGGCTCACGTTGGGCGTAAGCCTGAGCTCAGCTCAGTTCAGTTCTCCCATTCTCTTTCTACTATATATTTTGGTTTACAAACATGCTATATATACCATGCACTTAATGCCATAGAGTATAGCTTAATTGTAGCAGTCGAGCAATTCGATATCCCATAATCAATTTGTAAAGTGCTCGATTCACGCTTGCCAGGCGCCTGTTGGCAGTTCTCTCGTTTCTTGTCTCCTCTCTGTTCTTCTCTATGCTTTTGTTCCCTTATTTTGTTGTGACTCTTCCTGATTTCCAGCTCATTTCTTCTTTACTCTTCTCTTTTTCTTTTCCTGTATCTATTTTCTTCTATTTCTTTCTTCTCTTCACTTGCTTCGCTTGGTTTTCTTTTTGTACTCTCTTCCATTATTCTCTCTACTCTCTACTCTCAGTGGTTTTCAGTTCTCATCTCAAGTACTTTCTTCAGTCTTTTCTGCTCTACTCCTTTCTTCTGTTGCTTTTTGCACTTCTCTTTCCTTCTTCACTTTTCAATTCTCTTTCTCTACTTTTCTCTCTGCTTCACTTCTTCTCTCAGACTCTACTCTCCCTCTTCTTCTCACGTTTCTTTATACTCTTCTTTATACTTTTCCTTCTCTTCTCGCTCTTCTCGTTCATCTTTTCCCTGCTTTAGTAGGAGTTTTACTGATTTGGTCTGCTTAGGGCGTCTCTGGGGCACAATTGCTGTGCACAGCTAATCACAGTCACCGTTACCGTCACCATCGCCGTCACAGTTACAGTCACAGTTAAGGTAACAGTTACAGTCACGCCTCTGCCGCAGCCATTCCGATGAAGTTCAAGGACCTGCTCGAGTCGCTCGTAACTAAAAATACGAGAAAAGCAGAAAACAAAATATATATTAATGTACGTCATAATGAGTAGCTATGCCATACCTACATACACACCCAGTTCCAGAGACGTGTGTGTGTGTGTGTGTGGAACCATTTTTATTTTTATAACACGCACAAGCCATATAGCCCGGCTAGCAGCTCCGGCTCTGGGTTGAGAATTAGTATTGTGGCTTTCGGCTTTCGGCTTTCGGCTTTCGGTTTTGGGAGCTGGCAAATGGGGACGCACACCCAGTGTGGGTGGCGCCGTCAGTCAAGTTTCGTCTTGACAGTCGCGTGAGCGTGACTTAAATGCTGTTATAAATTTATTTGGCCCGCTGAGCAGCGGCGTCAAATCGACTTCGATTGCCCCCAAACGCTGGCTCGCAACAGGTAAAAGGCTGCTCGACGTTGTCTGCTGCTTTTCGTAGCGTTTCATTTATTTGATTTCGCTTTATTGCCGGCCATTGGCGCTGCTAATGAAAATCTACACGAAACTTGTAGACAACAAACCATTCTCCGTCTCTCCATCAACTTTTCGTCTTAGCATTTACTGCAATTTAGCAACTGCTATTGCTCCTCGAGTCATCCTCCTCCTCGATAAAGCATGACTTCAACCACTGCCAACCACAAATTGGGCAACGGAACGAAGAGAGAAAAGGACTCGAGGAACCACTTCAGCTGCAATCGTCCATTGAACTGAAACTGACCTCACTGCGGGTTCACATTTCTTAATTCTTTTGGTATACCTCAATATACGTATGAGATATCTCTCTCTATCTCTCTCTCTCTCTCTCTCTCTCTTTCTCTCACTTTCATTTGTTCTTCTATTGCTTGCCGTCATCCGATACATTTCACTCAACATTCTTTTGGCTTTGATTTTATGCCAAAGCTATCATCCCTCACTCTGAAATATGTAGCTAAAGTCGATTTGTTGTATCAATTTCAGGAAAAAAAGCGGAACAGAGCCATAGAGACAGACAGAGAGAGAGAGAGAGGGAGAGCGGGAGAAAAGTCGTAAGTGCTTTAACATATCGATATTTATTGATACTATGAAAATAGACAGAGTTATCGATATCGATAGTTGTTCTGTTATCGATATTTATACGTATACAATAAGTTACTTTTCTAATGTGAAGTCTACAGCTCTTATAGGCAAGACGGACGGACAGACGGAAGGATGAACGGCCGGAGAGGCGTACAGTCGGACGGGCAGACGGGCGGGCGGACAGTCGAACGGACAGACAGAGGGAAAATCTAGCATATCGAAAGCCAAGCAATTCTCTCTATTCTAGGCCCGAAGCACGCACTCAGCTCAGTTCAGATCGACCTCCCTGGTCCTCCTGTGCCAGCACACAGAACATACTTGTGCTCTAGAATCGCCTAAGCCTTGTGCACTTGTCTGCCTTTTAGTTAGTCTTTATTTATTTAGATGCAAATTCTTAATTGAGTTCGATAGGGAGAATAAATATTGAAATTGATTGAAAAAGTAAATTAAAAGAAAGCACATCAAAGCACGAGCTGGGGTAATAGCATTAAACGAGAGACAGAGCAGAGCTTAGGCTATTGAGGCTATAGAGCTATGCAACGATAAATTGTTAAGAATGCTTCAAGTGCCAGCATATTTATGCCATATGCATTACAATGTGAGCTACTTAAGAGCCTTTGCTATTGCCATTGCCATTGCCATTGCCTGTGGCTGTGGCTTTGCCTCTGGCTTTGGCTGTGCCTGTGGCTTGCCTTCAGTTCATTTCACTGAAAGACACACATTGTCTATGCTGTGAGTGGGAGGCAAATTGTATTCACACACACTCACACTCATAGCTTTTTATGCTCAATTACTTTTGTTCAAGCTTTCAATTTATGATGCACGAACACAGAGACAGACATATGTTGTGCTCGGCCTGGACAGGAGAGCATCTTGCCACGTCTCTGGCTGTACAACATAATTAAGTTTAATTGACAACCGCTGACTGTTTGATTGACTGTGCGACGGGCCTCATGTGGCGGCACCAGCTCTCTCTCTCTCTCTCTCTCTCCCTCTCTCTCTGTTTGCCTTGCTCTTGCGGCTTTTGTTTATTCATGAACAGCAATTGTTGCTTCAGCTGTTGTTCTGTGGTCAACGACGGCGTATACTTAATGCAGCACCCGCTCAAACGTATGCAACATATGTATGGCGCTCTCTATACACATACATATTTGTGAGAACTCACATTCGGCAAATAATTAATGCCGCAAATCCAATGCGAAAAAGCCGCAACTGCATTTTCTATACGTCTCTGTGCATAAGTGAAGCAATTAATTCGATTATGCCCTGTAGCTATGTCAAATTGGAGCGTATTAAAGACAAGCGTGAATCAGTTGCGAATTATAAGCAGAATGAAGCTGGGTGACTTCATGTTGAAGCTCATCAAGCAAACTACATTTGTGTGTTCACTTTTACCGGGTAACTGCTAGTCGAGCATACACTTTCAGTTGGATTTCAGTTACGACAATTGCATATAAACTATAGCAGAAACTGACAGGGTAACTGCCAGTCGAGCATACACTTTCAGTTGGATTATAGTAGTTAAATTACAGTAGAAGTAAAGCAGTTACTGGGTGATTAATATGTGCTTCAGTTCACTTTTACAGGGTAACTGTTAGTCGAGCAAACACTTTCAGTTGGATTTCAGTTACAACTGACAGGGTAACTGCCAGTCGAGCATACAGCTTCACTCGTGTTCATTTCGGCTCTGCATCCGTTCCACATAAATTTAAGTCGAAATTAAGCAGTTAATGGACTATTGCCAGGGTAACCGTTAGTCGTGCATGCCTGACTTGACAAACACTCGCTTGTTTTAATATTAATAAATTTAATTATAATTTTTATTTATTTTATTTCATTTACTTATGTTTTAATTGATATATTTATGCTTGATTTATGTATCAATGCGAGTGGGAGTGAGTGTGTGTGTGAGTGTGTGTGTGTAGGTGTGTGTGAGTGTGTGTGTGTGTGTGTGTGTGTGTGTGTGTGTGTGTGTAGGTGTGTGTGAGTGTGTGTATGTGCTCGTATTCGGCTCTGATAATTTCTGTAATTGCTGCATATAAATTAATTTATGTCACAGCTTGCGCTCTCAATTTGTTGTGGTTCTTGCACTTGTACCTCATTTAACTGTTGTTATGCCCGCTCAGTGAGCGAAAAACGCGTATATAAGTGATGTGAATGGAATTATTAGTATACAAGGCATTGGGAGCTGGAACAGCTGGCACCTCATATTATGACTCTTGAGGAACTGAATACCCCTACTGGGCGTGGCATATCGAAGGAAACCCACAAGTGCCTCAGCTCAGTAGCTAAGTTTACTCTTTGCCTATGAATCCGAGCTGAGCTACCCCCACAGCTAGATCCATAGCCCTAGATCTACATATAACCCATTGAAGCTTTCATTTCTCATGCATTCACTCACTTAGGGAGATAGTGTTTTGCAGTCGTTGCCGCTCGTTGGCAATGCTGGCTGTCGTTGCTTTCATTTGCCCGAATGTGTGGCGAATATTGCATGGATATTTTTGAAAAATGATTGCGATTGCATGGCCGCTGCCCATTATCTAACTGTCAATTCGGAACGAAATAATTGCCAATGTGAGAGGTGAGCAATTGGGTGTAAGGGCGTGGCGGTGGGAGGGGGGGCGTGAGCCAGACGGCATAAACGGTATTCATTAACCCAACTGAAACTGACTATGAGAGAGAGAGAGGGAAAGAGAAAGTGAAAGAGAAAGACAGAGAACCAGTGAGAAGGAAGCATACAGTGATAGAGAGACAGAGAGGAGACAAAGAGAGAGAGAGAGAGAGAGAGCAGAAGAGAAAGAGACAGAGAGCAGATGAGAAGAGAGAGAGAGAGAAGAAGAGGAAGAGAGAGGGAGAGAGAGAGAGAAGAAGAAGAAGAATAAAAAGAGAAGTTAAAGATATTGCTATAGAGAGACAAAAAGGATTAAAGCGAGCGAAAGAGAATGAAGGGGAGAGAAAGAAAAGAAGGAAGAATGGGAGAGAGAGAGAGAGAGGGAGAAAGGCTTTAACTTAAGTGAGAAAAGAGAAAGAGAGCTATAAAATGAAGTAGAGAGAGAGAGAGGGAGAGAGAGAGAGGAACATAGTGTGAGAGAGCTGGTGAAGCAGGGAAATATAATCAGAGATGGAGAGAAAGAGAGAGAGAGAGAGTCACAAAAAACAAAGACACTTCCTCTGTGAGAGAGAGAGAGAGAGAGAGAGCGTGGACAAGAGATTGTGGCACGACAAATGAAGCTAAAGCAGGAAGCCAACAGCAGGAAGCAAAGAGGAAGCAGTGAAATAGTTAACAAGTGTTGCCCAGCCACTTTGAAATATTCAGCTGGAAATGCCAGGAAGGACACATGCCACATGCCACTGGCCGCATGCCACAAGAAGTCGCACCCTCTCTCTCTCTCTCTCCCTCTCTCTCAGACACTCTTGCCACCGCCTTCAACCGCACACAAAATATTATTCGACGGTCAAGAATAAGATTGATAAATGCAGCTCAGACAATGTGAAAGCATGAAAAAGTTAAAGTGGAAGAAGATGAAGAGGAAGAGGAAGATGGTAAAAAAAGTGAGCATGGCATGAATTTCTAAAATATATTTCAAGTCATCAACTTAATAATGCAGTGGGAGATGTAAAGAGAAAACTGCTTTAAAACTGACCAAGCTGGTTGGGTGCAGAGGAAGGTAATTAGAGAAGGGAGATATGGGTTGAAAGCTTAGGGATTTCATTGTGAATGGTCAAGAATGCGAAGCAAATGTGACAGATGGAGATGGAAAGCTGAACTAGAAAGGTAATGAATGAAAAAACGGGAAGTAAGTGTAGAGAGATGTAGATGGAAGTCAAGCAGTGCCAAGCAGTGTTAAGTCGTAGCTATTGACTATAGAGGTGTGTGTTGAATAGAGGCTTAAAGGAAAACTAGAAACTGTTTAGAGGGAAGCTTATTAATGAGTATAATCAAGTTATGTTTAAGTTAGCTACAAAGTGATAATGAAGGCGCATACTAAATGCTAGAGAAATGATATAGATATATAAATGATATAGATACCAATGCAGGCCACTTCTGATTGTGAATCAGGCAGCAAATTGATAACTGCTATTAAAATTTCCTTTAAAGTGATCGCGGAGAAGCAGCTCAGCTATAAAAGGCTTAGCTGGAGAGAGTAGTATACGAAGTGTAGGTATTGCTTAGTCAGGCAGCCTTACAAAAGGGAAGCAGCAAGCAGTTTGGCTCACTCTTTGTGGAAGAAGAATAATGGAGATAGACATTCGATGGGATATGGAGAATATAGTTATCTATGCAGATCATTTGTCAAACTGGATCAGCAAGTAAATCACTCACTTTAGCTAAGATTATCTCCCAAGTGGCTGCAGCCTACAAGAGTTAAGCAGGCTCTCCAACTGCCTGTCGAAAAAGTGGTCCAAAGCTGACCCTGCTGAAGATGCAATTAAACGGCACAAAATGCATTTAGCCATGGCCAAAACATAGCTGTGTGCTCGCAGTTAATAGCTATGGCCAGAGAAGCCCCAAACACTTTTCACCAAAAAACGCAAACAATTTGCGAGCTTTGAGGTCAGCCGAAGGCAGAAGGATTTAAGTTATGCAAACTTCAAATAGTTCTCCAGAGCTCAATGCCATTGTTGGGCATTTATAAATGGATTTGAATAAAACTGAGATGAAATGCCGAAAATTCAATTGACATGCTGACAAATGTCTGTGTGTGTCAGAGTGTGTGTGTGTGTGTGTGTCCAGCTGAATGTCGAGTGCAAGCAAATTACATTCTAATGCCATTTGGCCACACCAGCAGTGCAAATGTAATTTAAGGCTCAGTTACTCATTGAGCACACGGACGTGACGGCTTGGACCTGGCCCAGGCCCAGGCGCTGGCCCAGGCCCAGGTTATGTAAATGCCGAAAGTGTTCCAGCTGGCGTACAGAACGGAAACAATTTTATGGATTAATAGTATGTAAATCGTATAAACAAGTTTTAAAGTGAGCGGGCCGAGGCTGAGGCTGAGGCTGAGGCTGAAGGATGCCTAGAAATTAAAATCGTTTGCCAACAAATTGACATTAAATATCGTTAAGTCATGTCCTTGCCGTTGGCCGAAAGGAGCCCGACCATGGCTTATTGTTGTCGTCGCCCTCAGTTGGCTACTTGTTTACGATATTATTAGACAAGCATTTGGCCATTACGATTATGTCATTCATTATGCAATGCTTAGTCGAATATGAGCTTCATAAGTTGCCGTCGAAGACTCAGAGATCTGTGATCGGGAACAACTATGTATTCATATGAGTTTCTATTTAAGAAAGAAAAACTTTCATGCTTCATTGAGCTCGCCAGACTGAATATAGAACACCCCACAAAGGCAGCTTGATTCTATCGTTCAAGCAAAGCGCAGCACAGCTATATATACACACACATACATATACATATAACCTATATAGATGTCCCACTGTCAGAGCATTTAAACTTCAGCTTTTGCTAGTCAAAGTTTGTTTGATTTTTTTTCATATTTTTTCTTGGCTTTTTGCTGGCTCACTTGGTGCTGGCTGAGTGGCTGCGTGAGTGTGTCTATGGGTCTGTGTGGGTGCGAGTGTCTGTGAGTGTCGCCTGCGGCGTTGTTTCATGCTTGCCACAGGCAGCGACGGCGACGGCGACGGCGACAGCGACAACAGCAACGACAACGACAAGAGCCAAGCAATTTAGGCGAATTAGTTGCGCTGCAAAAATTGACATTTATTGTTTTTAGAATTTGTATTAGCTCAGCTCGACTGGATGCGGCGGCAGAAGCTGCTTTGCTGCCGCTTCAGGTGCTAATTGATTTCACTTGTTGGAGCGAAGAAGATTCGAAACAATTTTCTGTTGCCTACTTATCGGGGCTGGCAATTTAAGTGAGTTAAGCCCGGGCTTAGACAAAAGCTGCGCAGCAAATGTGTTTACACAGCTTAAATATAGTTGATTATGTATCCAAAGATATATACATATTTCTATATAGATTTATGCATAACTGTTATTGCTGGCATTTTGAGGCGATTTCTATGAGAGCAAAATTGTAGAAAAATGTGGATAAAAAGTATTTTACAAATAAAATAAAATATTTCTGGTGCAGTTATTTGTTTAAGGCATTGCTTGAGTAAATTTAGCAATTTTATCTGGTATCATTTTGTGTGTGTGTGTGTGTGTGTGTGTGTGTGTGCAGTAAACAGGTGAAAAAGGTGTGTGTATTTGATATAAAGCATAAAGCGCAGGCAGCGAAGCATTTGTAACGTGCTTTGATTTCTGCTCGAGACATATAAATGAATAAATAAATAAATAAAACGAAATGCGAAACAGACACAGAGACAAAGAGAGAGACAGAGAGAGAGAGAGAGAGAGAGAGAGAGAGGGGCAGGGACAGGCACACACACACAAAATTTAAATCGAAAATCAAGAGAGAAATGAGTAGAAATTGTTGTTGTCAAGTGGATTTTCGAGCTGAATTCATATTTGATATTTATTTGCGCAAACGTTTTGCGTCTCAGCTCTATTTATGGCCAAAAAATATATATATGCATATATATATATATATATATATATATATATATATGTGTATATATATGTAAAAGGGCCAAACCCCTTTGTGCGTGTGTTTTTTTCGTATTTTTTTTTTATGATTGTCTTGAGGATTTTGCGTTTTACATTTTATATGAATTTTTAATATGCCAAGAAATAAAAAATATAAAAAAAAAACAGCACAAGAAAATAGCAAACAGCCAAAAGCGAATCCGAATCAAAATCAAAATCAGCAAAAATAGAGAGAGAGAGAGAGAGAGAGAGAGAGAGAGAGAGGGAGGGAGAGAGGGGTAATATATATGTATAAAGATAAAAAGGAATATCAAGCCAAATAAACCTTAAGGACATTGTAATATTAATTCAAACGGACATACACAAAAGTCAAAATACATATGTACCACAGGCACACACACACACACACACAGTCACAAACACACACACACACACTTGCTCGCTGTGTATTCGTCTTTTTGGCAACTTAAAGCGTTTTTTGGCTTTTTCTTGTTCTTGTTCTTTCTCTCGTCGGCTTGCCTGCGTTCATATCTGTTGTTCGGCGTTTTGTGGCTTCAGCTTTTGCTTTTGATTGCGGCCAGATATTTCGCCAACTTTATATATATATACTGTATATCATATATATATATATATATATATATATATATATATATATATATATATATATATATTTATCTTTATGTGTTTGTTATATATCTGATTACTATAAGAATCTTGTACAAAGGCAAATTTTCTATTCTTTAAATGCAAATTATTGTTGGTAAGACAAACAAGTAGGAGAAGAATAATATGCAGATATGCAGAACAGATAACAAAAGAAGTTAGTGTAAGTGGGCATGCTTGACTAGGCGATACCCGGAACTTTATAATTGCAATGTTTATGCATATAAGCTGAAAGACACACACACACACTCGTGGCGGCTGCTTTTCAGGCGAACAAACGGAGAGGTGCATGGATAGACGAATGGATAGACGAACGGAGAGAAGAACGAATAGACGAGTTGACGAGCGGATAGAAGGACGGAGTGATGGACAAAGAGACGAACGGATAGACGGACGGATAAACGGACGGATAGACAGGTAGACGAACGAATTGACGGACAGACAGACAGAAAATCAGATAGACATACAGACAGGCACACGGACTGATTGTCAGGAGCCGACGGATGAGCAGTTGGCAGAAGACGGACAGATGCATGACGTATAAAGGGTCGACAGTACGAGATCAGCGCATTTCGTCACTGAGTTCTATGATATCCATATACTTTGTAAGATTGCCAAATCGATGAGAACTCCAAAGAAAACATCTCCACCCTCAATAATAGCCTTTTCTATGTGCAATCCGAGTCTTATATGGCACCCTTTGAAACTACTTTCAGTGACTGAAAGGATCGCATATTTCATGCTCAGGCTTAAGCTGAGCTCAAGACTCGATGCTTTGCTCGATGACATTTATATTCCTTAGAACATACTTATATATGTATATATAAGAATTAATATATTTCATATTTAATTTGCTTTCGATTTGAGCTCCGAGCAGCACAGAGATGTCCACGTTAATAGGATATTTGCTGCAAAGTAGCATTGACAAAGGCTCAGTCGCTCCGCCGTGTGTTTAAATGGCAATTTCGCTGAGAAAATTCAACTGGCTGCAGCCAAAGAGAAAAGCTTTCAATCAGCTCAGCAAAAAATGGCATCTGCGATTGCAGCGTGCATTTATTTTATATATATACATATATATATTTATTTTTTTATTTTTTTATTTTTTTTTTGCCATATTTTATAAAGGCTGAAAAGCTGCGGTTGCATTTTTTTCGCATTGAATATTTTAATAACATTTCGTTTGGCACGGCAGCAAAAATAATATGTATATATACGTATATACATATATATACATATATATATATATATATATATATATATATATACATATATATATATATATATATATGTATATATCAATAATAGCACAAAATATTTCAATTCGTTTAGCGAGTGGCAAAAGGCGCTGCAAAAGGCGCAGCAAAAGTGAAGAATTTCCAACTCACAAAGAAGTGTCGAGCGCCAAACGGCAAATGCCAAACTCAATTATGGAAATAAATTAGCAAATACTATACAAAATTCAATTAAATGCCAGTTTCTGTCCAGTATCGACGTTTTTAGAGAGCGTTGAAAGATGAAGAGCTGACAGCGAGTGGCCAAATGCAGCTTTGAGTGAAGTCAAACATTGCCATGAAGAACAGTATGCAGTCATACTGCTGTGTGCTGTATGCTGTGTATGCTGTATGTAGTATCCTGTATGTTGTATGTTGTATGTTGTATGCTGTATGGCTGTATGCTGTGTATGCTATATGCTGTGTATGCTGTATGCTGCATGCTGTATGCTGTGTATTCTGTATGATGTATGATGTATGATGTATGATGGATGTATGATGTATGATGTATGATGGATGTATGATGTATGATGTATGATGGATGTATGATGTATGATGTATGATGTATGATGTATGATGTATGATGTATGATGTATGATGTATGCTGTGTATGCTGTGTATGCTGCATGCTGTATGTTGTATGCTGTATGATGTATGATGCTGTATGCTGTATGCTGTGTATGCTGTATGTTGTATGCTGCATGCTGTATGCTGTGTATGCTGTATGCTGTGTATGCTGTATGCTGTATGCTGTGTATGCTGCATGCTGTATGTTGGATGCTGTATGATGTATGATGTATGATGTATGATGTATGATGTATGATGTATGATGTATGATGTATGATGTATGATGTATGATGTATGATGTATGATGTATGATGTATGCTGTATGTTGTATGCTGTATGCTGTGTATGCTGTGTTGTATGCTGTATGCTGTGTATGCTGTATGTTGTATGTTGTGTGCTGTATGATGTATTCTGTGTATACTGTATACTGTATGATGTATGATGTATGATGTATGATGTATGATGTATGATGTATGATGTATGATGTATGATGTATGATGTATGATGTATGATGTATGATGTATGATGTATGATGTATGATGTATGATGTATGATGTATGATGTATGATGTATGCTGTATGCTGTGTATGCTATATTCTGTGTATGCTGTGTATGCTGTGTATGCTGTATACTGCGTATGCTGTATGCTATAAGCTATATAATTTGCATTGTTATTTGAACTCTCTGACCGCCCACACACACACACACACACACACATACATACATACATACACACACGGACAGCAAAGCGCTTAAGTGTGTAATAAGGATAACAATTTCCCATGACACTAAAACTGACCTTTCTCAAGTGCCACACACACACACACATACACTAATGCACATACATACACACGGGACATGTCGCTGTGGGGCACAAAAAATGGATACTCACACACCCACACATACGCATACGCATCCCCCAGTTTCAAATGAAACCACAAATGTGGAGTAGGTTATACTATATAACATATATATATATATATATATATATATATATATATATATATATATATATATATATATATCTACCCTAACTAAGGTCATATGAGCTGTGCATGTATAGTTTTATATCTTTATTAGCTTTTATATATATTGATGAAGAAGTTTAACTTGATTTATATTCCTCTCTCTCTCTCTCTATTATCCATATAAATCCCCAACAAAAGTTGAGTGATTCAAAACAATAAAAACAACCCTCGCAAGAGCCGCGGCTCTTGTTATTCTTACATTAGCCTCGCCCAATTAACTCTCAGCAACTTTTTTGTGTGTTTTTCGAAAATGCATTTTATAGAAATTGTGAACAATTGAAATTGAAATTTCATAGAATTTCTTATTTTGAAATTCTAAAAGAAAATAAATAAATAAATGCGGCAAATAAATTTGTAAATAATTTGTGATGTGAATAAAATATTTGTTGGCTTGAAAATAAATTAAAATTAGTTGCGGAATTTAATTAAAATTTTATGTGGGTCCAAAATGAAATTCGATTCAGAATAAAAAGCTCGTTAGCCACGCCTGTTGAGTCTGAAAAGACTATAAGAACTATGACCATAGATATACAGCATAGAAAATGTTAGAATATATAGGGCATTGCGTAGAGCTCTTATAGAAATTAATCAGACTTAAGATATCTGCAGACAACTGATACTACAGATACCTATTCTAAGCTTCAACTTCACTCTCTAACTGCCATCCCATAGAGTTCTCTTGAAAGACTGGCGCAACTGTCTAGCTTTCGCATCAGAACTTCAATCTCCATCACCTCTCCCAATTGTATCTGTCTACAAAGTCGCCGCAAGAGTATTTCTAGTTTCGTCTTTGGCAATTTCTTTTGCTATTGTTTTATTCGATGTTTTCCGTTTTGGCCCGTTGAGTGGCAGCGCGCAGCTGGAGTGGTGTAAAGCTCGCCGTCGCCTTTGCCGTCGCCGTCGCCGTTGCTGTTGCTGTTGCTGTACATAATTTTGTGGTTCGCCTCTTGTTCGCTCCCTTTTTCGCCATTTTGTTGGCTGAGTGCACAGCGGGCGAGCGATTCGCTACAGAATCTAAATCGAGTTGACCCGCTGCGCAGCAATCGCCCGACGCTTATTGGTGGCTTTATCTTTATCTTCGGCTGCCTGGCAGCTATTGAAGTTGCTCCGGCACATAGATTTCAACGTCGCATTTCCGCATTTCCCTTCAAAGGGAAATTGCTCAATGCACACACACACACTCACACTCACACTCTCTCGCCCATCATATGCCAAATGCAGCTTAATTTGAGAACTTTGTTTTGGCTCGCTGAGCTTTGGCTTTCGACCATCGACCACAGAGCTGCAATAGCCCGTCAGCAATGCCAAAGCCATAGCCCTGGGCAGAGCAGTTACTCTGTAAAAGTAATCGACAAGTGGCGTATGTGAGGCCAGTGAAAGGTAACTTGAGCATTTCAATGTTATCGATAACTTGAGTGACTCTCAACTCTCACTTATCGATAATAGTATCACTTTTGTTTGGTCAAATCAAAGTCTAACCATAGTTGGAGGAGCTTAGCTCATTTCATACTGCATCCTCCATAGCAAAGGGCAGAAAATAATCAAATGGCAAATCAACTTAGATTCTGATACACCTCAATGTTATCGATAACGCTCGATAACTATCGATAATAGTATCATTCTTGCTTTGGCCAGTTGGCACGCCCGCAGCTCAAGTCCCATCTCAAGTGCTCACAAATTCCTTTGCTCGCAGTAGGCGTTTCAGTTCAGCTGAGCTCCGGTTCGTTGTCTTTTGAGTAGTAGTAGAAATCCCTGTTTTCAGTTAAGCTCGATTAAATTTGTTTCGTTTCTTTCGAGGACACACGAATTGCAATTGCCAATCGCCAATCGGAAAATGGAGCTGATCGAATGGACCTTGCGGCTGTTGCGCGTAGATACAGTCGACTTTATGGCCACGGTTGGCGTGGCCATTTTCCTGCACTTTGGCGGAGTGATTTGGACACCGTTGAAGGCCCACCAGCCGGATCTCAGCTCAGCCCTATATATCTGTGCTGTCCTCCTGCTGCTAATGCGGCCGTTCAGTCGCCAGCAGTTGTTGGAGGGCCAATCGGCCAGCTTCTGGCATGTCATCTGGCCCACTTCTGTGAAGATGACCATATCGCTGATGCTGTTGCAGCACGTGGCATTGCTCAAGTTGTGGGACAATGCCGTTTGGCTATTCGACTGCACCATCTCTCGCTGGTCGAACAACGCTCGCCTTCTGCTCGCCGTCCTCCTGCTCAGCTATGCCGTCTATCGCTGGCTCTACCAGCCGCACGCCGATGCTGACGCTGACGCTGACCCGGACGATGCATTAACGGTCGAGAATGCGCCTGGGTGCGATGCGAGCGAACGTTGTCCGTATTGCTCCGCCATACTATGCGACAGTCTGCAAGTCACCAAGGAGCTCAAGGCGGATCCGCTATCGCTGAAGGAAGAGCTGCGCAAGCTGGTTAACTTTGTGCAGCAGGGTCAGGGCTGTGAGGGTAAACCGTGAACAGGCTGAAGTCCTACAAGTTTTTACCACTCCAACAGGGAACGGGGCCAAACCAAGCCCCCATCCGCCAGCCCCAACGACCCGACCCCATCGACCCCATCTCTATGCATACTTCATAAATATATAGTTCATTAGTTGTATATTTATTGTGTGAGTTTAGAGTTTCAGTTTCACGTGATCTTGCCCAATTGTCAATTAGCAGCAATAAATTTGACCAATCTCCCAACTCGCTAAAGCAATGTGTATTTTCCATAAGCTTTCCTAAAGCTTTCAGTCTATTTCAATCAATCTGATTGATGGCTGCAATAACTCAAGATATCTTGCCTTTCAGTCTACATCAATCAAGCTTCAGATCCTATAGAGTTCATTTGAATTGCAGTAGCTTCAATCTACTTCAATCAATCTGATTGATGGCCACAATAACTCAAGATATCTTGCCTTTCAGTCTACATCAATCAAGCTTCAGATCCTATAGAGTTCATTTGAATTGCAGTAGCTTCAATCTACTTCAATCAATCTGATTGATGGCCACAATAACTCAAGATATCTTGCCTTTAAGGCTACATCAGATCCTATAGAGCTCATCAGAATTGCAGTAGCTTCAATCTACTTCAATCAATCTGATTGATGGCTACAATAACTCAAGATATCTTGCCTTTCAGTCTACATCAATCAAGCTTCAGATCCTATAGAGTTCATCAGAATTGCAGTAGCTTCAATCTACTTCCATCAATCTGATTGATGGGTACAATAGCTTAAGATATAACGGTTGTCAGTCAGATTGATTGATGCAGTCATCAGTTTATAACTAAAGATGCCCTAGCTTCAGTCTCATAGTCTCTCATTCGATTATAGATGCGTTCAATCTTCATCAATCAATTTGATTGATGAGAACTGAAAGTATGCTCAACTAATCAATGAAAATTAAATTATAATTATATTAAAATTCAATAAAAGCGCACTTTAAATACTTACAGGGTATTTAGCAGTCGTTCATACGCGCCTATACAAATTGCTGTTTGCTTTCTTCTTGCTTGTTGCTTGGCGAATTGGTTTTTCGTGTAAGTGCATTAAGTACGCAGAGCGCAATGCCGGGCCCCATGTGTGTCCCTGTGTGGGTGTTGGTACATCTGTCAGTCAGTCAGTCAGTCAGTCAGTCAGTCAGTCGGGCAAACTGTCAATCAGTCAATCTGTAAGTCAGTCTGTCAGTCAGTTATTGCAGCATCATAAAGAGCTCAACGCTCATCATACGAGCTGCCAATTTAAGTTAACAAGAAAAAGCGCTTTATGGCAGACCAAGGCTAACTTGGTGTATGTAGGTGTGTGTGGCTGTAGATGTGTGTGTGGGTGTGTTTGTCTCTGTGTGTGCCTGTATTCTGGCCTTTAATTGAATGGCAAAAACTAGCCCCACGCTTGCGTCTATAAACATAATCAGCTGAATAATTTATGTTTAGCCTTGATACTCGCTCAGTGAGCTGAGATGGGCATATTGGGCTTAGGCATGTTTGTCATATAAGCCATAGGCTCAGACTCTATAGTTAGAATCTCCTTCTCTCTCTTTCTCAGACTCTTCAGCTCTAGAGTTCAGTTACACTTTGAGTAGCTTCCCTCCAGCTCCAGCACGGCTCTCGCCCAACTTGAGCGAGCATTAGGCAGTCGCTCACATTTCCGCAGCTCTCTTTTCTCATTCAGCTTCAGTTGTTGTTCATGTTTTTTGGGTATCTCGCTTTGGGTGTTTATCTGCAGCCGCGTTTTCATTTGGCATTTTCTTCTCCTTTGTCTCTCGCCGTTTGCTGTTGCTGGCCTTTTGCAGTGACAATGTCGCTGCAGGATATTGTGCGTTAAAATCTGTCAACAGAAATTCAATTACTTTTTTCTCTCTCTCTCTCTCTCTCTCTCGCTTTTTTTTTTTACGCGTACCAAAGAGTAACCCCTCAGCCTTGCTGCTGCCGCTGCTGAGCTGCTACTGCAGCCTGGAGCTATGTCTCAACACCACTTGCTGCCCCTAACCTCCCGCTACGGCAGCCCTCGCAGTCTGTCCCGCTGCGTTCTTTGTCGCCGTTGTCAGCTTACATCTGTTTCCACACCCAATACAACTGCTATGCTCTGCTCCCACTCTCTCTATTTCTCTTTCTCTTTCTGCTGGCGCCGCTAAACAGAATTGAGCCATTGATTCAGCTGCATTCTTGCAGCACGTTCCGGCATCTCCAGCTCGAGGCGACAACTTGCCAGACCCCAGGCCCCCCCCATGTTGCTCGTCGCCCCTTGCATAAGCTGCCAATGAATGTCGCTCGTGTGCAGCAGCAGCAGTAAGCGCCATCTAAGTGGTCTCCCATTCAGCTCTAATTCCCAGTTGGGGCATATTAGCTGCTTCGCTCGCTATGTGTGCAAAGCGTGCGCTAAGTCTCCATTTCTATTGCATGAGACTTGCTTGATTGCAGTAAGTTCTCCAACTGATTGCATACCCTGGCAAGACTGTATGCAGCTGGAATACCCTGTAAAGTTGCTAGAACTGTGCAGATTGCAGGCAAATATCCCCTCTCTTCTTTCCTCTTTATAACTATAGAGAGAGAGAGAGAGTATCATGATGTGCTATCACTAAACATCCAACTCTTCTGCGTCACATGCTCTACAGGGTATTCCTTATGCGGTTGTCCAAGCTTTGCGCTCGGATTTGGTTTCAAGAGGATGAAAATGCGCTCAATAGAAAGAAAGACCACGGCGTAGAGCGGGAATGGGGAAGGGCAGCTCAGCTTCTTATTCAGCTTAAAATTCGGTTATTGATTTCCAAGCTGATTATAAAGTATATATATATTCGAATATATATATATGTATATCTATCTATCTGGCGATATATATATATATATATATATATTTATGTCTGTATTTATAGAAAAGCTGTAAAATAGCAGCTGATAGAAAACGCGCAAAGAAGCGAAGAAGAAGAGGAAAATCTGTCAACATTCCGAAATTTTGAGCTATGCGAATGGCATTCGACTCAGCTAACGACAACAACAACAGCAACGAGAAGAAAATCCGTTTTCATTAATTAATTCGCTCATTGATTCATGTCGCTTTTATATCATTTAATTTGAATAGCTGACTTTTAATAAGCTTCTTATGCGTCGTCTACTCCCTCTACCTCTCCCTTTCCCTCTTCCTCGTCTTCTTCTTCTGTTAGTTACTGGAAATTATTTCGTTTCATTTTTCATTTTTTCTTCCATTTCCTTTTGCGCGCTTTGCTGACGCTGCTTAAACTTGGAATTTAACTAACATTTTAGACAAACATAATTATGTCTCCCCAGTGGAGTATGAAATCTCTCTCACTTTCTCTCTCTCTCTCTCTCTCTGTGAGTCCCGTCTCTCTTGCTCTCCCTTACATATCTCTGTTTGCTTGTCTCTCATTCTTTCTCCTTCATTCTTACAGTCCATCTTAATGTGTCTCTATCTCTGAATGAGCGGGATCCTTTCTCTATTTCTCAGATTCTCTTTCTCTTTCTCTTATATTCTCTTTCTCTCAGGTTCTCTCTGTTTCTCTTTTAGTTTCTTTCTCTTGTCCTCTCTCTAGTTTATTTCTCTGTCTCTATCCCTCTCTCTCTCTCTATCTTTCACTCTCCCTCTTCCTATCTCTATATCTCTCCATCTTCACCTATATCGCTATTGGAGTCTCTCTCGTTCTCTCCATCTCTATTCATCTCTGTCTCTATTTGCCTCTCTCTCTTTCACTCTCTCTCTCTATCTCTCTCTCTCTCCCTCAATTTCTACCTCTCCTTCTCTCTCTATTTCTCTCCCTCTCTCTCTCTCTCTCTATCTCTCTCGCTTTCTCTCTCTCTCTATCTCTCTCTCTCTCTCTCTCTCTCTCTCTCTCTCATGTTCTCTTCCCCTTTTTCCGATCTATCTTAATCTCAGTCTATGCCCCTCTCTTACCCATTCTCTTTACTCTCTCTATCTTTCTCTCTCTTTCTCTCTCTCTCTCTCTCTCTCTCTCATGTTCTCTTACCGTTTTTCCGATCTATCTTAAACTCAGTCTAATTCCCTCTTTTACCCATTCTCTTTACTCTCTCTATCTCTCCCTCTCTCTCTTCTCTCTTCTCCCCCATCACAATCAGCATCTCTTCAGTGCTCCACCAGGCCAAGGTTCGTCCTTAATGAGTTATCCTTACGAGTTATCCGCACTGCTTCTATTTACTTATATGTAATGCTGATATATTGCCAAGGCATTAGGGGTATTCCTTGTAGGCCTGGCATCCCTTCCTCTCTCTCTCTCTCTCTCTGTGTCTCTGGGGAATCATTTGTGGCTCGGAGCAGTTGCAGGGCAGTGTTGGTATTGATTTCATTGAATGAGCGGCAGTTGAGCTGCTGCCCGGGACCGGACAATTGTCAGAAACTTGAACGGACGCAGTTGACGCTGATGGGTAAATCGATAAAAGACAAATCCAGTGCACAAATTTTCGAATAATAATTCAATTCAGAACAGCAATAAAAGCCATGTTCCGGGCACACAACTAGCTGAACTGAAAGTTGAGATTTGTGTTTTCACACTTTTAGACTTTGACATTTTCCCTCATTTTACCTTTGCCTGTGCCCTATCCCAGTGTGTGTGTGTGTGTGGGCGAGCTGAGCATTTGGCTCCAGTTTCATCCACTTCAAATAGCAATGAAAGCAAAAGTTTTTAATCAGTTATGTAAATTTGTTTGGCCCTCCCCCACCACACCTGAAACTTTGTCGAGCTGTCAAAGTCGCCTCAACGCAATATTTAATTGACTTTTATATTATGCATCTATACAACGGATATATATATATACATATCTGAATACATATATATATAAATATTCATCTGAAAAGGTCGCCGGCGATAAGCGTTTTCCATTTCTCTTCGCTTGTTCACACGAAAATTTCATCTGCAAATGGCAGCTCAACTGATTCATTTTTGTTGCCTTTTCACCTTTCATTTTTGCTTCATATTCTACCCTATTCATGTATATATATATGTATATATATATACTTTCACTTAATTTGTATAATAATATCATATTGCTCTTAAGGTCTGACAGGGAAATGCAATTTTTAATGGGCTACGTCAAGCGAAACAACGGAATCTGGCTCGCTTTCTCTCCCTCTCTCTCTCTCTCTCTCTCTCTCTCTCTCTCTCTCTCTCTCTCTCTTAGTTGATCCCTTTTCACTTGCTGGTTTTCTTTTTAACTTCCTGCTTAGGGTCCTTTCCTTCAGCTCCATATGATGATCTGTAATCGCTCTGTTATTGATCTGTTATTGCTCTGTTATCGGCTTGTCATCTCTCTGCTTCTATGTTATCGCTCTGTTATCAATCGCTTATCGGCTTTGCTCTCACTGTGTAATAGCTATCACTTATAGTTATGTCTCTGTTATAGCTCTGTTATAGCTCTGTTATCACTATGTTATGCTGTATGTTAAAGCTCCCACTCATGATTCCTTGCAAAATCCTCACATTCTCACGCTGTTAGCGTTCTGTTATTACTATATAGTCATATATAGGCCACATATTTCGACATGCCTCACGTACTTTACAAGCTACACGTAATATTTAACAGCTTCTGCTACCTATTTTCGCTTGTAATCAAAAAACGAACAAACTTTGTGCCTTGTGCGAGCCAAAGTTTTGCCCCGAAAACGAAAAAAAAAAAATAATAACCGAAAAAAGCCCGTGTTCCAACCAAATCTGCGCTCCAGATACTGAAGGGCAACAACTCAGCTAAAATTTGTGGCGAATGACTGCAGACGGAAGGAAAAGTTTTAAAGTCTGACCCGACGCGTCGCGGCGCCAATTAAAGCTGTTTGATTTAAGCTTTTGACTTTAGAGCGGGATTTGTAGGTCTTGAACTTAAGTCCTGTTATATTATCCATCACTCAGCGCAACTGAAAGGTTTATTTAAATCGTCACGCGTTTCCGCCACAGTGAATGCCTGCCAAGCCAAGCCAACCACCCACCCACCACCTTGTTGCACAGAGCCGTCGTCGATTGTTGGCGATTTCCGTGCCCAAGCAAAAGTTGCCTTAACACCGGCGACTCGCACAATATATATATATATATATATATATATATATATATGTACATATATACGATACGATATATAGTTGTGGCTGTGGCTCGCTGTGTGTGGACTGCATTTGGCTGCTGTCGGCTTGACAGGCATTGCTGCTGCAATATGCATGATGTGTGTAGAGTTGCCGTGTCTCTCGCACTCGCACTCGCACTCGCACTCGCTCTCCTCTCTCGCTGTCTCTGTCACTGTACGGCCATTAATTGTATGGCCCGAAGAGGCATTGTCGGTGCCAAGCCGGGCCAAGCAGCAGGTAAGCAGCTGCGATAACTCAACGACATTTCATTAGACCATTAACTGTCAACTGCATGAACATGGCAGGACCCGTAGGTCATATTCAGCAAGCGCTCGCTCCCTCTGGCTGAATGTGTGTTTGGGATGTTTTCTTTTCCACTCTGCAGCAGAGAGAGAGAGAGAGGGGGGCGATGCTGAGGGCGTACAAATTGGTTAGAAAACATGATTTATGTTTCAACACGCAAAGGTATGCCCCAGTGCCGGAGCTAGAAAGGCAGCTCCAACTCTGATTGAAATTAGCAGTGGAGAGCAGGGCCAGTGTTGGTAAAGTGCAGTGCTGTTCGCCTGATTGCGCTCAAGCAATAACTAATTAGCAATTAAACTTGTTGTCAGCCAGTGTTGGTTAACGTCGTTCGTTGCGGCAATTGGGCAACCGAACACGAAATCAAGCAGCATTTAAAGGGGCCTCAAACAATAATCTGTGTCCTGCATGCCCACACACGCAATCTGTGTGAAATTGTCAGTGTGTGTGTGTGTGTGTGTGTGTGCAACTGTAACAATGTTGTAACTGCTAACTGTCAAATTGGCTGACAGAGCAGCAGGCGTAAAGTCACTCGGAGAATGGGCTTGCAAATGGAGACTGGTTATGGGCCCCAGAAATGCCAGAAAGCACACAAAAATACACATGCAAACTAACACACAGAGAGAGAGAGACAGAGCGAGAGAGAGAGAGAGAGAGAGCGAGAGGGCAACACGAAGTGAGGCTGTCAAACAAATAGTTTGCGTTTTGTTTACTCGGCTTGCTTTTTGGCCAAGAAGTTGCCCACTTCTGTCCTTCCTGTCTGCCTCTCTCTCTCTCTCTCTCTCTCTCTCTCTCTCTCTCTCTCTCTCTGTGTGTACACTCATACATCTGTGTGTGTGAGCGACTGTTTGTGACTTTTGATTAGGCCGAATGTTTGCATGGCGGTCACAACGTCCGACTCTGCGTCCTTGGCAAATACATTTTGACCCAGGAAAACGGCCAACCGAACGTCAGCTGCCGTCTACAGGAGCGCACTGCGGTCACAATGTGGCCCAAAACTGACAGCCAGCTGCGTATGTGTGCGTGTGTGTAGTGAGCCAGTGCACTTCATGTGTTGAGCTGTTTGTTTAATTACTCTGCACAGATTCGGCATGCATATTAACTGTCCCGTTAATTAAATTGATTTAAGATTGAGAAATTATGAAATTGGATGGAGATTATAGGTTAATTCAGAGCTGCACAAGGATCAGATGTAGACTGAAGAGCTGTTGTGGAGAAAAAATATGAAAATAAAATGAAGTTTTCCCGAATAATCGATAGTTTTGAATAACGATACTTTTTTATATCTTAATATATAGATATAACTCTATCTATCTCTCTCGACAGATATATGTAAATGTAGGAGAAGGTGTAATGTTTTCCTTATCCATATTATTTTCTCTTCAAGGCGTAGCGAGTCACAAACTTCTGTCTTCACTGAATCTCAGTCCAACAGTGACCACGGGTCTCCAATACACATGCAGAGCTTACGCCGCACTCAGTCCATATCGCCATCTCTTTATCTTCATTTCTATCTTTAAGCAACATTATATCTTTGTCTCTTTTCCACGTTTATTCACACGTTTCTCAACACTGACAATGCTTCTTAACATAGAATACTCTTACTCTTCTAAAGCTTATCGAGATTATCTTACTAAATCTCCGACATATATAAATTAATAGTAACATGATTATTAGCACTCTGTCTCTCTCACTCTCACTCTCTCTCTCTCTCCCTGTCTCTCTCTCTCCCTGTCTCTCTCTCTCTCCCTGTCTCTCTCTCTCCCTGTCTCTCTCTCCCTCTCTCTCACTCACTCTAAATATAATTTGAGTCTTTCTATTACAAACAAAAATGATAACAAAACCAATCGTGTATAATCGATTGTCGATTTGCTGAGCTATCGTGGCTAGTTTCAAGTGTCTTTTCCAACACTTTGAGCTGTTGAGAAACTTTTGCTCTTGAGCAGATTAAAACTTTTCTTTTACGTTTACTTTCAATGGATGCAGTGTGAAGGAAGAAGTGAAAATCAAATTAATAAATATATTTCAAGCTAAAGAAGTGTTGGAAAACACTGACAAAAATGGAGAAAAACAAAATAAATTTAGAAAATAAAATAAATAAATAAACAAAAAGCAAACTAAAATAAAATATAAATAAATAAAAAATAATTAATAAAGAATGAAATATAAAAATAACAAAAAAAAATGGTAGTAAAACTATAAAAAATTATAAAAAATTAATAAATAAAATTATAGAATAATAAAAAAAATAATAATAAAACAATTATTGCATAATTACAATTTGAGCTAGTTCATCTAAGTATGTATAGGTATATATGTGTATGTATGTATAGGTATATATGTGTATGTATGTATAGGTATGTATGTGTATGTATTTGTAGTCTATATATGCATATATATACATATATCTATACGCACACACACACACACACACATACATTTAATTCTATTGGCACTTGTGCTCACCTGTTCAGCTGAGAGACGCCTCACGCTTGCTCTACTCCATTTTTTTTTTTTGGCCAGTACTCTTCATGGGTGTGTGTGTGTGTGTGTTCATCTGCTGGCAAATATTGTCTCTATTTGCTGGGGCAGCAGCAGCAGCAGCTCAATTTTTTGTCTTTTGCACACCGCAAACAAACACAAAACACACACAAAATTGTCAACTGTTATTTTATTTTTATTTTTATACGTTATACGTTTTCTTCTTCTATCTCCAGTCTTCTGTCTTCTGCCGACTGCTCATTTCGCACTGTTTGCCGTTGTTTTCGTTGTTGTTGTTTATCTTGCGGACATTTCATTTGACTCGCAGCTATCATCATTTGTTTAGCCACGTTGACACGTTGACCACGTACCATCTGCTGTCTCCCCCCTCTCTCCATCTCCCCATCTCCCTCTCTCTCTCTCTCGCTCTGGCCAATGTTTATTTGCAAAGAGTCCCGCCACGTGCTCTTGGAGCTTATGTCACCGATGTATCCATCAACGTACCTCACTTTGTCTTTTTGATTAATTTTCGTTCTATTTAATTGAAAGTTTAGTTTAGCCCATTCACTTGGATTAACTGTAAATGCAATCCATTTGTTAAACAGACCCGAACATAAGCCGCAGATTAGCACACTCAAAGTGCCAGAAAACGTGCGACTCTCACTGGCCAAGGCCGAGGTGTCGAACTGTCGAACTGAGATGTGTGTGAGATGGGCATTGCAACAGTGTTGCAAAGTGTCTGACTGTGAGGGAGTTGCAGAAGTAGTGTTGATAAGCGCGAACCATACAGCTACATACATATAATAGTGTTGAAAAATATCCATATGTATGGGACTCGAATAGTTCCTGGAGCAAAAACAGTGCTGCAAAGTTTCAAAGTTTATAAAAAGCATAAAGCTATGCCCCTGACAGTGTTGCAAAGTGCCAAAGTAGTGTTGAAAAGATACTCATTAAGTGGGTAGCACATAGCTGAATAATAAACCGCGCTGTCTGCTCTCGCATAGCTGAGCAAGAACAGTGTTGCAAAGTGTCAAACAATATGAGAATAATAAAACTTCATAGTGTTGAAAAATCTCAAATTAAGTGAGAATCACATAGCTGGGCAATAAGCACCGTAAAATCTGTCTAGCTCTCAGAATCTTACAACTGCCAGTGTTGTAAAATGCCAAGGCTGCATCATCGCAGCACAAATCTACTCGATTCAATTTGCCAATTTTGCATAAGGAAGCAAATTGAATAGTCGCAACTTTTGCAATCCCGATTTGTGGACACATTTCGCATATGTTGCTGAGAGACTTAAGAACCCAAAAGAAATCGAAATTCCCGGAATGTTGCGATGTCAGAATTTAATTGAAACTGCAACTCAACTGCAGATTGCATTCAGATTGCCTTGGCCCAAGCTATCAACGAACTGTCAATGGCAGCAGCGAAGCCCTCAAGTAATCCGAAATTGCTACAGCTCTGATCGAAAGTAATCTCTGGGAATTTCTATGAATTTAATTTCCGATTCAAGCTATTGCAGCCTCCACGAAGTGATATTAACATGTCGACTCTTTATATTCACAAATGTTCATATACATATAAATTCTTGATGCTCATTGAACGCAAAACATGTGAAAGGAAAACTCAAATTTTTCTTTTTCATTCAAATAAAAAGTTTTGAGCTTGATTAATGTTTACCTCAACCGTATATATATATCTATATATATATATATGTATATATATATATCTATATATATATATATATGTATATATATATATTTTAGTTTTTAGTTTATGAAATTGCATAAGTTTTCAAATGCAGCCCCTTGGGGGCATAGCGAGTGCGTGTAAGAGAGGGAGAGGGAGATGGAGATGGAGCTGGATATATGTAGCTCTGTCGACTCCATTTTGTATGCTCAGCGCCATCTAGCGGCCAGCGGCTGCTGAGCACTTGGGCCGCTGCGATTGGTTGCTAATTGCGTGTTGAGCTGTTGTCTCTGTTGTTGTTGTTGTTGTTGTTGTTCCGCTTGTTGTTGTCCTTTTGCTAGTGTTAATTAGCTATGTTCACGATTTTGCTGCGAATTGTGATCTGGGAATTGGAATTGGATGGCAAGCACACGTACGCAGACACACACACACACACACATACCCACACACACACCCACACTCGTACATACGCCCACGCATTCAGTAAAAGGTACGCGTGTGTGCGTTGCTTAATATCCATGTGCAGCAGCCGCCGGCGTCGCTTGTTTACTCGACTTATTTATAGATTCTCAGGGATAGCGCCCCGAGCTTGACATTGCATGGATAGAGCCGATATCACACCTCGCTCTAATAGTAATTACCATATTGAAGCCACGCACACACACACACACACGCATGCGAGGAACACCCACACACATAGCAAACAGTGAGAACTAAACAAATAAAAATAAAGCTGAAGAAGCTCTTTAAAGCAGCTGCTGGAAGCCGAATGGGAGATACTCTTACATGATTTGACAAAAGATAATATATAGATTGTTATATGATGATATATGAATATATGATATATGATATATGATATATGATATATGATATATGATATATGATATATGATATATGATATATGATATATGATATATGATATATGATATATGATATATGATATATGATATATGATATATGATATATGATATATGATATATGATATATGATATATGATATATGATATATGATATATGATATATGATATATGATATATGATATATGATATATGATATATGATATATGATATATGATATATGATATATGATATATGATATATAATATATGATATATGATATATGATATATGATATATGATATATGATATATGATATATGATATATGATATATGATATATGATATATGATATATGATATATGATATATGATATATGATATATGATATATGATATATGATATATGATATATGATATATGATATATGATATATGATATATGATATATGATATATGATATATAATATATGATATATGATATATGATATATGATAAATGATATATAATATATGATATATGATATATGATATATGATATATGATATCATTATATATCATATCTTTTCGTTTCCCTTCAAAGCATTACTCAGTCTATGTTTGGAGCTTCAGAAAACATTTTATTCAGTTTCTGAAAACCCTAAAAAAATAACATAATTTTTTTCGGATTTTTGTTCGGTTTGTCTTTCGACGTCTTCGTTATCTCCGCAATCAATCCGTAGCCACGTTCTTCTTGATAACGTTACAGTGAGTCATTAGTGAACGCAGTTTCCTGGCTGCAATTCCTACCAGCGAATCAGCTATCAAAGTGGTCAACACTTATGGCCATCAGTGGCGGATCTGGGTAAGGTAAAGCAAAGTAGATCGCAATTCCTCGCAGATACTCAAGCTGACCGCGCGCCTTGCCAGTGTTGCAAATTGATTGGAAAAGTGTGAGTAGCCCAGTGCAAGGGACATTTCGAAACTAAAAACTAAAACATAGCGGGCAAATGGAAAATGTGTGTCTGACAAATGTAAAGGCAAGCAACAAAGGGCGAAGCTATCTCCCTCTCTCTCTCGCTTGCTCGCTCTCCAGCGAAGACTTTTGATTTATCACCTTAATAAGCAGCAAAGGATCCTGTGGGTAACATTATTTACAACTAGCTTGAATGATGAATGATGCCACCGCTGTCCGCACGGCCCGGCGGCCAGCCAGGTGAGACAGGTGACCCACGCACACACAGACAGAGGTAAACA
>CAUIUS010000001.1:20642500-20692500 GCA_961210405.1 Drosophila mercatorum | reverse complement strand
TCTCTCTTTGCATAATTTCGCATCTTTCTCTTTGTAAATCTCTTTCTGAACTCTGCTTTTTCAATGGCTTTTCTCCATCTTCTCTTTACATTGCAGTTGCCCTCAGCCTCACTCTTTCTCGCTTCCTCGATCCTTCTCCTAGCTTTCTGACCCTGTTTCATATTCATATCTGCTTCTCTCTCTCTCTCCCTCTCTCTCTCTCTCTCTCTCTCTCTCTCTCTCACTCTCTCTCTCTCTCTCAGTTTCTCCCTTTCAATCTATTATCATTCTCTCCCTTTCTCACTCTCCTCCCACTCGCTCACTCAATCCGCCTTCAACGCTCTCCTCTGCCCCCTCACAGTTTCGGTCTGGCTCTCCTCCTCCCATCTCTCATTCACTTCTCTCTGATCGCTACTATATAACTATATATACTTAACGTATATCGAGTATATATGACAACTTTGCAGAGTATTCGACTGTTCACATTGCCTCTCTGGCTGCTTTCCGCTTTCATTGCTGATCGGTTGTGATGCGGGCGCTTTGCCTAAATGTAGGCTGCACAATTGATGCATTTAAAGCACCTGCACATTGCCAGGGCCGACACGCCCACTGGCTGAAACGCCCACTTAATGGCGCAGCATTGAAAGCCTGTAATTTGTCAATCAATGCATCAGTCAGTCACTCAATTTTCCACGCCCACTCAACTGCTGCTGCTGCCTCTACGACTGCTGCCGCTGCTGCTGCTGCTGCTCCTTTGTGTGTTTGTGAATTTGAAATGAATAATAGATGAGCTCGCAGCTTAATGCGACTTAGCCCGACTCTATGCGTTTCTATTCGCCATTTGCGAAAATCGTTCGCTTCAATTGCTTTCAGCATTTTGTTCATTTCATATTCAATTGTTAATTGTGTTTTGCTTGCAATATTTCTCTGAATTAACTCATTATTTATAGTTAAATATGCAGATGTGTGGTAATTGAAATAGAAGAAAAACTCTTTGAGACTTAATAGGGCACTTGGTCTTGGGTGGAGGCGCAGCTTATGCCATTTCACATGCAATGTGATTCAGCGTATGAAAATGACTCAGGATTAACTTGGAATGAATCGACAAATCCCATTGAACAACATGTGCAACAGCTTAATGTTGGCCACATAAATAGGTGCTTGAATGTGCTTAAGCTTTTCCTCTCTCTCTCTCTCTCTCTCTCTCTCTCTCTCTCTGTCTATCTTTCTCTTTTGTTACTAATAGATTTCTAGATTATTTGTTAAGTGATTTCTGCACTTACTCACAGCTCCATGGCTTAGCTCTATAAGCAACTCGATGACAGCTTGAACTAAGCGCCACTTATGAAGTCATTCATAGACAGCTTTTGATATTAGCTCTGCAGAGTGAACAGTTCTTTTGCTGATGTTTAAGCTTAAAGCACTTCAAGAGATCAATTCAGAAGTTGAAACAGTCTACGATAACTATATCTCAGCAGCTGCTTAAGTTGTCGATCAAAGTCAGCTCTTGAGATTCAGCATATGATCATGAATCCGCTCACACAGAATTTAGCCAGCTCAATCATTATAATCAGAACTGGTTGAGGTGCTTGATTTGATCCCTCCCAACTAGCTGCTCTTAGGCAACATCAACTTCCCAGCTTATTATTATTAAAGTTAAGCCGCCAATTTGATTAAAGTTTTATTTCACACTGAATGGCATGAGTATAGCTTTCAAAGAAATCCATAAGCAATATAATTACTCCGCCCATATATCTTCCAATAGCCATTTCCTTTGCTGTAGCTCTTACCGGGTCAGCCAGTCGCAAGCGCCTATTGATAGGCAACACTTTTTTAACTTGAGCTAAACACCTTTATATACATACTTTCTTTTAGCTAAATTACTATTCTACGTCTCAGATAAACAGCGTAACCGCTAGTCGTGTCTCTGTTTTCTGGCCCAAACGGAAGCTTATTAAAAACATTTCATTTCATTTCGTTTGCTGCTGTCGTTCATGTATATACATATAATATTTCTCTGCTATCCATTTGAACGTAAATAAATAAAATGGCAAACAACAACAACAACAACAGCAGCGGCGGCAACATCAACTTTTGGCAAACGCCCAAAAATTTGTTACCATTCAACAGTTGGCCACATTCATTGAGGTTGTCTGGGCTGCCAAGGGGTCGGCGGCTGTGGTGGGGGCGTCGTGTTGCTGGGGTTTCTGACAGAGATGAGGGCCGTTGCTGGAGCAGTGGGCAGGGGGTGAGCCCGTTGCTGGCGTGTTTTGGATACGAAGCCGCATTTGCGTTCTCAGCGGTTTCTGTTTGCGTTTGCGTTTTGTCAGCCATATGACAGCAACGTTCAACACAGCAGCGCCACCTGCGGCTCAATATTGACACTTTTCTGTGTGTCTGTCGCTGAGTCTCTGTCTCGATGTCTCTGCGTGTGTCTCTCTCTCTCTCTCTCTCTCTCTCTCTCTCTCTCTTCCTCTGTGCCATTTTGAGCGTATTTGTTCAAGAGCTTTAATCAAATAGCCCATAATTAAATGTAACAAGTTTCCAGCAACAAACAAACGACAACGACAACAACCACGACAACAACATGTGTATATGTCAGCAGAAATATTGTGTTGAGTCGTCTACTCTCTGTCTTTGCTATGTTGTGTCCTGCCATTCATCCATCTATGCCTACCTATCAAACCGTCTGTCTTTCTGTCTGCTCTCACCTGCTGCTATTTGTCGCTGCTTCTTTCCATCTCTCTGAGCGTTGTTTAGATGCCAGCAACATATAGAAAAAATGACAGAGAGAGACGGAGAGAGAGAGAGAGAGAGAGAGAGAGAGAGTTGGGGTATTAGCCCCTTTTGCAAAACATGCCACGTTAACTGCTCGCAATGCGTTCGGAATTTGAAGCCAATCCAAATATTTCTTCACTTCGCTAGCTGTCTGTGTGCCTCGGTGCCTGAGGAACTGTGATAACGAGCCAGATTCTAATGAATGATTGATTGATTGGCTGATTGATTGAATGATTCGATAATAGAACAACCTGCAGTCGTGGGGTCGCAATCAGCATTAGCCACGATTTTCGATTACTGCAAAATATCAATTTATATACTATATAGAAGTTCAGTTTATAGATTTTTCAATCTGTGAAGAAGAGAGATAGATATCGTAGACTTATACCTATAGGGATATCCCTATTGAACCACTACTTACTCAAAGAAATGCAGAAAGTTATCGATAAGTGTAAGTAAGCCTGAGAGAAGAATTGAAGTGCTACGTCAAGAGTCTAAATAGGCAAAAAGATAGGTGGAAATGCAGAGAGTTATCGATAATTTACAGAGAGAAGAACCGACTAGATACGTCGCGATAGGTAAGAGATGGAATAAGTTAACTGATATATCGACACACATTAAGTTATCGATAATTGAGGCATGAGCTAACGATTTCCAAAATGTTATCGATTAATTAAGTCATATACCCTTTTATTCAATCATCTCATGCAGTTACATTGAAATAGGCAAATCTATCGATAGTTTCCAGTAGCAAACAAGTCCTCATTGCCCATATCATGCCACCTGCTGCCTCTGCCCAGCACAGGCATTGCCACAAAACCAAACGAATTCCAATTTTGAATGGCAACAAAACTTTCTATATTCAATTAAATGTGAAGTTTTTCTATAGCTGCCAAAGGGCTTTGAGCCATTTGCAATAAAATCCCTTTCGGCCCTAGTTAATTTAATCATTGGTAGCTGTTGGCCTGGCCAAAGGCATTTTTATTGCCTAGTCTCGGTCTGCTCGAACTTGCAGTAATTAGATCTCTTTGTCAGTTTATTAAATCCCAATGCAATGCATATATATTCAAATATATTTGATTGTTATCGGGTATATGCGAGTCGAGCATACCCAGCTTTGCCTCTCAGCGCAGCAGCTTGGAAGCACTTGACATAGCTCTAACTTTTGCTAACAGCTTAGAGTATCTACAGCACTTATATACCCCAACTTTATACTCATGTAAATTAGTGTGTGTGTGTGTGTGTGTGTGTGTGTGTGTGTGTGTGTGTGTGTGTGTGTGTGTGTGTGGTAAACATCATGCAGCCATCATCCATTCAGCTTTGGCGCTTTGTCTTGTCGACACACGAGCTGCCAACAAAGATGTCCGACTGAATGGCTGAGGGACGCCGTATAGCTCCGCTACACCCTGCATACCCAGACACACACTACACACACACACACAGACAGACACACAGACAGACAGACACACACTCATACACACACATGTGAGTTGCACTTAAAGGTCTGGAGCCAGGCACCATGGGGAAGTAAATGTTTGACATTTGCTGTCATTGCGAATGTCCTCGACATTTGTTGTTGCTGTTGTTGCATCTATTGTTGTTGACCGACTGCGTTGGCATTGTGCACTTGCCCGTTGTTTATCGAGAGCCTTTGCCCAGCTGCAGCAGCAGCAGCAGCTGCTGCAGCCCTTTGTCTTCCACAACATATGACTATATGGCAAAGCGAGCTATCGCAGGCCTTCGACGGCTGCCCTATCACAATGGACAACCTTTAATGAGTACAGTCGACACAAAGCAGCACACAAAAACCACAGTAGACCAGTGTTGGAAAATACATGAATTTCAAAGTGAATTTCTGAATCTGATGGAATTTCATCCAATTTCTGTTGTCATTCATGGACTTTGACGCCTGTAACGGGTTTATCAGCTGGAAATTCTTCAGAGTTGTTAAATATCTGAAGATATATTTTTCGATTTGATATCTGATGAGCCATAGTACAATTTGGTCATAGCAACGTCTAGCGTTCCATCGATTTTGAGCTAATATATTACTGAAAGTCTTGGGATTGAAGCCTATATACTTAATTTATCGATAAATATCGATATTATGTTGTTCATATAAATTGATATGAAATCGATCAGTTTCAGATCAGATTTTAATATCAGAATTTATCGCTTCGATAATCATAGTCGATAAGTATCGATATCGAATATACTTCTTTATCAATTTGGAGTCATTTCTGTACAGAAGAACTTTCATATGATATGTCCATATATATAGTTCTATATATATTTATTTATAGTTGATTAATAATGAAGTCCGACCTAATCATTTTGTATGCATTTCTATATGTTGCAGCTACAGAAACTAGCAACTGGCAGCGGGCAGCTCGAAGAACTTGTGATTATTTCAAAACGGAAACGGAAGTCGAAAGAGCAGCAGCAGCAGCAGCAGCGGTTAGTCGAAGGAGAAGCAGGAACAGGCAAGGCAGATAGTCGCCAGGCGACAGTTGAAAACAATGCAAATTAAAACACAATAAAATGTAAAACACGGCAGCAACAGCAACAACAAAGACGACGACGACGACAACAGCAACAGCGGCTGAAATCTAGAGAAAGAGATAGAGAGACAGAGAGAGAGAGAGTGAGAGAGAGAGAGCGTGTGTGTGTGTGTAGTAGACTAGTATGCGTTAGGGTGTGAATACTGTGGTTGAGGCCCGTCAAATGGAAATGAGAAGCGCGCGAAGTGGCGGCAACTTTTCCACTGAATTGATTTGCGCAAAAGTCACAGGATACGCGGTGTAGATAGCAACGGCAGCAACAGCAATTTGCATAATTTTCAGCAACAGACACGCCAGCAACATAAGCAACCAATTGCACCCAGCCAAACGCAACGGGCATAAAAAGGCGCCAAAAACAAAGCAGACAACAAAATAACAGTAAAAAAAAAATAATAAAAAACAAACAAAAAAAAAACGGAAACAAAAAACAATGTAAGCAACGTCAGCTCGATGAATTTTTTGTAGCTTTTAATGTATGCAAAAGAAGAAGAAGAAAAGCGAGCAGCAAAGAGATAAGAAATAAGACTCTGAAATAAACGCGCGAAAACCGCTGGGAAAACGCGCCGAAAACGCTAGGAAAAACCGAGCCGAAGTCAGGAAAGAAGAACTTCAAGTTTTTGCCTATAAATGTACCAGGACAGCAGCTGCAGCAGCAGTAGTCGACGTGGCAGCGCAGCAACAGCAACAACAACAGCAGCAGCACCAACGACGACGGCAACAACAGCAACAGCAACAGCAGCAGCAGCAGCAGCGGCGGCGGCGGCGGCGGCAGCAGCAACTGGGCATGTGGAGGACAACTTTGAGGCGTTGACAATAATAACGACGACAACAACAATAACAACGACGGCTGACATAGCCAAAGTGGGCGTGGGCGAGGCGACGACAACAACAACAACAACAACAGCAACACTTATCACAGCAGCAGCAACGACGCCAACAACACCAACAGCAGCAGGAGTGGGAGCACCAGCAGCAGCAGCAGGAACAGCAACAGCAGCAAGCGCCGCCGGCAGCAGCAACAACAGCGACGACGAGGACGAGGACGAGGACGTTTATACATCAGCCGATGCCGAAATAGACATCGAGTGCATCACCGCGCAGGGCTCACAGTTGCCGACGAGCAACAGCAACAGCAACAGCAGCAACAGCAGCAGCAGCTGCGGAAATGCCGCGCTGTTCTGCAGCGCACGACAGCAACAGCAGCAGCAGCCGCAACAGTTGCAGCTGCAGCACACGCAACGCGCCGCCGCTGCCCTAAACGCCGATGTGCGTTTGCTGCGCAAGATCGGCTACATTGCATCGCGCGTGCGCTGTCTGGCCAAATACTACAACGACTTTCGCCTGGTCAATCCGTACAGTGCGCAGCGGCAGCGACGTCAGCTGCAGGAGATATTGTTGAAGCACTCGATCTTCGATCCGGGTCGCGAGCGGGAGCGTGCATTGCTGCTGGCGGCGGCAGCGGCGGCAGTTGGTGCGGCAACAGCGGCCACAGCAGCGGCGGCAATCGTGAGTCGCAGCCAGAGCTGCAGCAGCAACAGCTTCGAGCCGCTCGAGGAGCAACAGTTGCAGCTAGAGACGGCACTTGACGCGGACATCGAGCGAGAGGAGCAGCTGGCCATAGCCACGGTGACGACAGCGACAGCAACAGCAACAGCAACGGTAACAGCAACAGCTGCCACAGCAGCAGCAGCAGCAGCAACTACAGTACGACGCAAGTCCTCTGCCAGCAGCACAGGCAGCGGGCCAGTGACAGCGACAGCAACAGCATCGGCATCAGCATCGGCATCGGCATCGGCATCGGCATCGGCGGGCGCCTCGACCAGTGCTTCGGCCTCGCTGCTGACAGCTGCCACGCCCATAGCGCTGCTGGAGGAGCTGCTCATACAGTTCTACGAGGATCAGGATCAGTGCGGCACCAAGTTGACGGTCATACGGCGACGGCTGGCCTGCACCGACAACTTGAATACACTCAACAACAACAACAACTCGAACAATAACAACAACAACAACATTAGCACCAGCAGCAGCAGCAACAACAACAGCAGCAACATCAACAACAACAGCAACAGCAACAGCAACAACAGCAGCAGCAACAACTTCAGCAACGGCCACAGCCTGACCATGTCCACGTCGATGTCGAACATGGTCGAAGCAGCCGCCGCAGCAGCTGCGGCCACAGTGACGGCCACGGCAACGGCGACAGCAGCAGCAGCTGCCGCAGCGGCTGCCGCAGCAACAGCAACTGTTGCCAGCGACATTGCCGTCGTCTTGCCCACCAGCAGCAGCGGCAGCGGCTCTAGCCAGCAGCAGCCGCAGCAGCAGACGCGCGCCTACTTGCAGCCCTCGTTTGACGGCGAGCATCCGTCGCGTCGTCGTCGCGCCAGCGACTGCTCGGCGGCGGCGCTCACCAATCAGCTGCACTGCATCACGCTGAAGAACAACAACTGCACCGCGGTGGCCAGTGCTGCGGGCAAGTTGCCCTTCCATCGCGGCAGCTGCGGCGCCGCCGGCGAGCATCTGCTGGCGGCCAACTCGATCGCCAATCGGGCCACCATCATCTTGAGCAAGTCGTGCAGCAATGTCGACGGCGACGTCAGCCTGACGGCCAGCGTGGCCAACAACAAGCTGCGCGCCAGCGCCACGGACATCGAGAGCAACTCGAACTCGAACGCCCTCAATGGCGGCCGCATCGATGCCATGCAGCAGGCCATTGCCGACGCCACCTCGAACAACGGCAACAACGAGTACAGCATCCTTCAGCTGAACAACACGATCATCCAGTGTCACTTCAACGACGACGACTTTCGCGCCCTTGTCAAGGATCTCAAACGCAAGGTTGAGTACACGGAGCGCATGAATTGGCTATGTAAGTAGCATTCGCACTATTATTCCAATTATTATTATTATCGGATTTCGATAAAAATCGAATATTCGACGAATAATCGATAACATTTTCTAGATAATCGATATATCCTATACTTTTTCTTTACATTGTTGGGCCCCGAATTGGTTGCAAGTTATCGATAACGTATGGCCATATTCAAAAATTAATTGTTATCGAATTTGCGGCCAGCAATCGATAACTTTTTTAAGACTATCCGTTTTCATTTGATAAGCTTTGAGTTCATTTCCAGGGGAATATCATTCGCTACAAATCGGGCAATTTTACATCGATACATTTTTATCGATAACTCTGCATATTTCCATGCAGATGCTATGATTTTTTTCAGTCCTGACTATCGATGGCTGTTTCCCATTATACTAAATGTATGTGCACAGATTTTTTCAAACAATCGATAACAGATTGTCATTGCTATGAAATCGATTGATATCGATAAATAACTTTAGACATTTGCATATATTTCAAAGCTTTAAAAGACTTTAACTCGATTATTTATGCTATTTCTATGCTACTTTTCAATTATAGTTCTATATATATATATATATAGAGAGAGAGAGAGAGAGAGAGAATTATCGATATATATGTACTTAGTTGAGTCAGAGTCGTTTCGACTCAGCCAGCGAACGCAGCGAAGCGTATAAAGTGCATGGACCGAACCGTCCCCCAGAGCCCAGCCCACCGCGCCCTCTTTATGGCTATTGTGAACGCAATTTGAAATGATTTTTACATTTCATTGTAGTTCCATTTAGAATTTTTGCATTCGCATTCGCATTTGCGAGCAGCAGCAGGAGCAGCAGCAGCAGCAGCAGCTTTGCTGCCTGACTTTCGCTCACGGCTCATTTGAGGCATTTACGCATCAAATTTGACCCGGTCATTTGTTAGTGGCGTCCTTTTAGCAAATATCAAATGCTGAACATTGAATCCATGAACATGAACATGAACATGAACATGAGCACTTGAGCACTTGAACAGCTGAAAATCTGAACAGTTGAGCACTTGAACACTTGAACACTTTCTATGCAAATGCAACTGCAATGTCATCTCTGCTCTGATTCCATTTGGCGAGCTGCTTTGTTTTCGTTTGGATATACAAATGGGATAGCTTTGAGGAATAAGGTTTGGGATAGCACAAATTGGAGGAGAGTGGTCGCTGGTGCTATCCTTAAGGAATAAGGCTCAAGGCGGCATAAAACTGATTAGAAGTGAAGAGAGTTGTACCTGGAGACTAGACTCCAAACTGGGCAGAGTTATGGCTTTTGCCATGCCACCAGTTGGAGCATATATACATATATAAACTTTAGTATATCTGAAGAGATAGGAGGTGGCCAGCTAGTGGAAGAAGTCTTTGGGATGAGCTGCGAGCTCAGCTGCATAAGGAAGACCACAAGCTAAAGTCAGTGATTTAGGACTAAGAGTTTCAAATTTGATATCTATTTTTTATATATTTATATTTGTGTATAGTTTTATTTCATTTAAAAACGCATTTATGCCTATTTTTATGCCAATTACGATGCCAAAATTTAGACCAAAAGCAAAGCAAACAAAAAACATGCAGCGCCTTCTGCAGCGTTGGCTGCAGCAAAGCAAATGGCTTAAGGAAAATGCCGCAGCAACAACAGCAGCAGCAAACAAGAAACAAACAACAACAACAACAATAACAAACAACAAACAACAACAACAATAGCTGACAGCAAAGACATCAATCGGAGCATGTAACTTGCGATGCTCATCAAGAGTTGCGCTACTTTTGGACTGTGTCGTTGCCAGAGCTGTCTAGCGCTGCGTCTAGCTATCTCACTCAGCCAGTCTGTCACTCTCACTCTTTCTCACTCTCTCTCTCTCTCTCTCTCTCTCTCTCTCTCTCTCTCTATGTCTCTTGTCTCAATGGCTGGCTGTGCTCCTTGTGGCTGTGGCAAATTTTGCTTTTAAGGCATACGCCTTTTATATGTCCTGGCTGTATGCCTGTGTGCAGCTCCCTCTGTGTGTGTGTGTGTGTGTGGGAGTGTGCGTATGCCCGAGCTCAGCCAAGGACAGCGGACAGGGCCGACGACGACGACAGCAACTTTGTTGAATGGCATTAAAAGTTGTCTTTGTATCGACGCGCAACGTTTGCCGTTTGCCACATTTCGTTTTGTTTCTCCTTCAATTTCTGTAGCATTTTCATTTTTAGCCCCCGCTTCCTGTTTGTCCTTGCACTTGGCCCACACGCATACGCACGCACACGTGTGCCAGTTTTCCGCATTGTCGCTTTTTTAACATTTCAATTAAATTGCGTCGCGTCGCGTCGCGTCGCGTCGCGTCGCTTGTTCTTGGCTCGCCTTCAATTCGCACTTTGGCGTTGCCTACTTTTCGGCGCCTGTTGATTGCCTTCCATTCAATTGGTTCTCGACTCTATCTCTAGCCCTCTCTCTCGCTTACTTTCGCTCCCTCTCTCTCTCTCTCTCTGCTCTTCAGTCTGACTTATATATTTGCCAGATTGCTTTGATTTTCATTGTAGTTTTTAATCTCTTAAGTTGATTACGCGCCAGCTCTCTCCCTCACACTGATATGTGTGTGTGTGTGTGTGTGTGTGTGTGTGTGTGTGTGTGTGCGTGTATAACCTGTTCGAGCAATCAACGACATCGTTAATTTGCTTTCAATTGTGCAGCTGCGGCTGCTGCGGCTGCGGCTGCCCTCTGCTGGCCTTGCATTGTTTTATGGCTTGATGTTAACTGTTTTGATGCTCACTCATGGGCTGAATAAGAGAGTATATTGGCTTTTGGCAATATTTACCTATTCTATTATAGAATCAATTGTCTTAGGCTCCATATGAGCACCTCTTGCCTTGCCTCGACTATGACCCTAAGCTGGTCAAGTTGCCTTTGAGCCCGAACAGGCCACAGAGAACACTTCAGCGGCCACAGAGCACACTTCAACGAGAGCCATTGTGGGGTTGAAATGGGTTTCAAGCAGATCGTCCTCATGAGGCTATGAGGCTTAAGCAACTTCAGCAGTGTCCAGACCTCGAACGAGTATCGAACAGTCGGGTATGGTGACTTGGCCCGCACTTAAAGGCCAAAAGCTGCTGCTGCTAACAGCAATTATGAGCAGCAGACGCTTTGCCAAAGCTCAGTTCCCCGTCTCTCCTCTCCCTCTCGACGTTTTAGCTTTTGTCTTCTGTTTGCATACTAAGTATTTTCGCAACACTGGCTGTGTCGCTTAGCAACACTGCGTGTAATTAAAATTGCCATCTGATAAAAAGGCAGAAAAAAAAAAGAAGCGAAACGTAAGCTGCTTTTATGACAGCATAATTGGCTGAGGAACCAGCTAGCCAAAAATTTTACGGCCACAATATAAATGTCGCTGAGTCTGGCTGCCTGCCAGACAGCTAACTGCGCAAGTAATTTAGCTGACATTGACTAAAGTTTTGGGCCAACTACACATTTGGCAAGCGGAAAGTGTGTCGGAAGTTAGCTCAGGATATTACTCTGAATATGGAGCTATATGACCTTGAGCAGATGTGAATATGGTTGAAGCCAATGTTAGTTGAGGGCAGAGCGTAAGCTAGTCCAATCAGCGACAAATGCTGAGACGGAAGGGAGGTGGCCATTGGCATACTCTGCTGTCCTGGACTGTCGTAGATTGCTACTTGCAAAGTCTAGTCCATGGACACAAGGAAGAATGGAGGATGAAGCTCTAAAAGCATGCTTTGTATAGAGCTTCTCTATAAATTGCTTCCAAATTATCAAACACTCCTACGCCTAGGTAGAACTAGGTAGAAAATAGTATTATAGAAAAGCAGATGCCAGCACAAGCCTTAGCCCTGCCTTTGCTCTGCTTCTGCCAAATCTTTTGCTTTAGCTTTTATCAGTCTTGATTGTCTTAAGCCACTCGATCAGGGCGTGCGGCGAACACCTGTGTCGCGGAGCACCTGTTGTCAACCCTAAGTTGCGTGTCAATTCGAATGCACATATAAAGCAACGACTTAGTCAAGCCGTGACGCGCTGAAGATTGCGGATGCTGAAGATGTCAAGGGGGCATTGCGGGCTAGGGGGGAGACATTGCTTTAAAGTGGGTCAAGCACGACGACGGCTGGAGCATTGGGTCGTAAATCAAAACAGAGTGCCACACGTACTGCCTGTCGCACTCGGCGAGTATGTGTCAAAGGTCGCAAAACCTAAATTGCCCCTCGCGACTGCTTGAGCTGGAGATGGAGGCTGGCAGTGGGGCCGGGTGTGAGGGGTCTAGGGCGGTTAGGGTGAGCCACAAAACGCAAAATGGTCATAAATTCAAAAAGCCTAAATGGCTTGGCAATACTTACAACAAACGAGAAAAGAACACAGCAGCCAAAAGGAGCAAAGGAGGACAGCAATGAAAAGAGGCGCAAAGAAAGGAAAAGAAAAGAACAGGCCACATAATGCGAATGACAAATAACAAGAGGCAAGAAATATGTCGGAAATCTACTCGAGACAGCCGCAAGCCACCAAATGCCAAACGCTAACCAAATGCCACAGTCGACACGTAGAGTGAGCGAGAGAAAGAGAGACAGAGAGAGAGAGAGAGAGAGAGAGAGAGCAAGATGATGACACTTAAAGGCAAACGGGCGGGAGAGGGGCGGTAGGCAGTTGGATGTGGGACAAAGGCAATGGCCAAATGCTGAGCGCCAAGCAAAAATCTAATAATAATAAAATACTTTATTGTTCGGTTAACAATTCAATTGTTTCACTTAACAAGACGCAACAGCGGCGACAGACATAGGCTGTCCGAGTGGAGAGCGAGATGGCGAGCTGCAGAGACGGAGAGAGCGGGACGGAAAGATGCGCAAATGAAATGGAGAAATAAAAAATAAATTGCCACAAAACAACATTAAGTGATAAAGTGTTTGGCAAATCAAAACGAATCACTTGAATGACTGGCAACCCACACAGAGAAAGGCAGAGAGACAGACAGAGAGAGAGAGACAGAGAGAGAGAGAGAGAGAGAGAGAGAGAGAGAGAGCCAGCTAGATAGCAATGTAAAAGCAAGTGGCCATTTCATTCATTAGATAGAGTAACCACGGGTGGGCTCCTATTGAAAAAGGACGCCAGCTGAAAGCGAGTGTTGATTCAAAAGCCACAAGTGAATCATGTGCAGATGGATTCAAATCAAGTGTGTGAGTGAATACACGTATGTGTGTATCTGAATTGAAACTGAAATTTAAGAGTTTAAGAAATTTGTTGCATGAAAACGAAGCTTATCAAATTATGTTAGCTTAACAGTCTCTGTTAACCGAGCTACGTGAGCTGTTATATACGTAATGTAAACATAGCTCTGTTAACTATGCTTTGTCTACAGAACTGCTTACAGTATGAACTGCGCTTAGTATAACAGTTATGCTGCCTGAATATAGAAGAATATAAGAGAAGAGTATATGGCAGGAGCATGTAACAGAAGAGATTATAACAGATGATTGAAAGACAAAAATATAACAGCCAAGTATAACAGAAAAACTCATAGGAAGAGTATAACAGAGAAGTATAACAGATGAATATAACAGAGTATCAGGGGAATACAACAGATGCATACTATAAGAGACAGAAGAATAAAAGACAAAAATATAACAGTCAAGTATAACGGAAAAACTTATAGGAAGAGTATAACAGCAATGTATAACAGATGAATATAACAGAGTATCAGAGGAATACAACAGATGCATACTATAAGAGACAGAAGAATAAAAGATAAAAATATAACAGTCAAGTATAACGGAAAAACTTATAGGAAGAGTATAACAGAGAAGTATAACAGATGAATATAACAGATTATCAGAGGAATACAACAGATGCATACTATAAAAGACAGAAGAATAAAATATTAAAATATAACAGAAAAGTATAACAGAATTTGTGGCAAGCGTATAACAGCAATGTATAACAGCTGACAATACTGGACTATCAGAGGAATATAACAAGAGACAGATACTTTTCTGTTGCCTCTCACGTAAGACTCATATATGTATGTATTCTCAAGTAAACCCCGATACTTCCAGTCAGCATCAGCCAAGCGAAGGTGGTGGGGTATTTGGTAATTCATTAAAAGCTCTACTTGCTGGAGTCGGGATGTTGTTCTTGGAGTGTAACATTAGGACTTAATGCCCTCATTAGAGAATCTTCAATTGGCTTCCGAGTATAAAGCGGAAACAAATCAATATTTCTGGGAAATCATTGCTCAGCAGGCAAAATAGAATTTCAAAATAAATACAGTTTTCCATGAATTGGATAGTCGGGCTCCAGCTTCCCTATACACGCACACGTATATCTATATACGTGTGTGTGTCTGTATGTATCTTTAATTGGAATCGTACTTGTATGTCCACTTGTGTTATTTAATACCTTGACAAAGGCAACCACAGCGGATGAAATGCGAAGGGGCTGCAGAAAGTGTTTACGAGTCGGGTACCATCTGAAGCTGGTGGGTAGAGCTTGAGACTGTTTATTGTACACATACACCTGTGTGTATGTGTGTGTGTGGGTGTACATATTACAAAAGCAGCTATGCAAAATATTTGTTAACAAAGCATAAAAATATATACATATACACTCATCCCGTTAGCTCGTGCCAGCTCCCTCCATATACTTACGTATATATATAACTCTCTTTGTCCGTGGATATTGCATATTGCGCGCATAGACTAAGCTTGCAGCAGGAGGTGAGGGAAAGAGAGAGAGAGAGAGAGAGAGAGAGAGAGAAAATAAGAAGGAATACTGCGAACACTACAGAATCCCACCTGTTCCTGTGTAACTATGTATATAGCTACATAAGTATATATATGTATATCTTTATCAATATTCATAGCAATATCCTTATCCATATCCATATCCATATCCATATCCATATCCATATCCATATCCATATCCATATCCATATCCATATCCATATCCATATCCATATCCATATCCATATCCATATCCATATCCATATCCATATCCATATCCATATCCATATCCATATCCATATCCATATCCATATCCATATCCATATCCATATCCATATCCATATCCATATCCATATCCATATCCATATCCATATCCATATCCATATCCATATCCATATACATATCCATATCCATATCCATATCCATATCCACATCCATATCCATATCCATATCCATATCCATATCCATATCCATATCCATATCCTATCCTATCCCTATCCATATACATATCCATATCCATATCCATATCCATATCCATATCATATCCATATCCATATCCATATCCATATCCATATCCATATCCATATTCCATATCCATATCCATATCCATATCCATATCCATATCCATATCCATATCCATATCCATATCCATATCCATATCCATATCCATATCCAATCCATATCCATATCCATATCCATATCCAATCATATCCATATCCCTATCCATATACATATCCATATCCATATCCATATCCATATACATATCCATATCCATATCCATATCCATATCCATATCCATATCCATATCCATATCCATATCCATATCCATATCCATATCCATATCCATATCCATATCCATATCCACATCCATATCCATATCCATATCCATATCCATATCCATATCCATATCCCTATCCCTATCCCTATCCATATACATATCCATATCCATATCCATATCCATATCCATATCCATATCCATATCCATATCCATATCCATATCCATATCCATACCCATATCCATATCCATATCCACATCCACATCCATATCCATATCCATATCCATATATGTATACATTTCCATATCCTTACATCTATCCCTGTCCCTATCCATACCCATATTCACATTCTGTACCTATTTCATTATCCATATTTATATCCATGCATATATTGCATATGAAACTTGCTCAGAGGCATTTCTTAACAAATTATGGCTCTAACCAGAGTGGAAAACAAAAACTGCATGGCCAGGCAGCCTCGGCACAGGCACAAAATGTCATGTTAGACGTGGAGGAATATCCCCTGAAGGGGGACGAGCTAATTGCCTGTTGCACTCGCATGTTAAGCAGCCAAAACATGCAGCATAAGTTGCCAGCAGACAACAGATACACAGCAAAGAGCGAAAGAGTGCGAGTAAGACAGAGAGAGAGAGAGAGAGAGAGAGAGAGGGCGTGTGAGAGCGCGAGTGCAGCCTTGACTTAAGTTTAAAAATTTAAGAAGCAACAAGAAAACTGTTCGCAGTTGCCAAAATTCAAATGAAATTTTTGCTATATGAAAGTCATTGAAGATGTGCATAGCAGGGTAGCTTGGTGAGGTATATATGTAAATATATATTCTTGTTCTTGATGATTGGATTCAAATTATAGCCAACTGGCTGCCTGATCCTCCTGCATTCATCTGGCATGATTGAAGAGGCAGCAGGGTACCTCCTAGCCGGATACACCCTAGTCTCGATGTCTCGCTGTCGGTGTGGCTATGTGTGCAAAAGAAAAATAAACAAATTACATAGTCATGAATTGACGCCATTTTATAGAACATTTCCCACTTGCTGGGCGCTTTGCCGCAGCAAAGTTTACGACCCGACCGACCAGTCAAATAAAAAGCAAAGTTTGTTATTTTTATACCCTGAACCCATTGAAAATGGGAAATCAGGGTATAATGTTTTTGTTGAAATGTATGTAACAGGCAGAAGGAGGCGTGGCAGACCCCATAAAGTATATATATTCTTGATCAGGATGACAAGCCGAGTTGATATAGCCATGTCCGTCTGTCCGTCTGTCCGTCTGTCCGTCCGTCCGTCTGTCCGTCTGTCCGTCTGTCCGTATGTATGAACGCGTCGTTCTCAGAACCTACAAGAGCTAGAGACTTGAAATTTTTTATGTAGGTTCCTGTATAGCACGAAAAGATCGAGTTTGTTTCAGAAATTCGATAACTGTTATCGTTTTATTGTTATCGATTAAAAACGAAAATCTAAATTAAGCTATAAAATTCTATCTAAATCATCTTTCTAGCTAGAGTCTTCAAATTTTGCATTTAGTGTTATGTAAGCCTTACGCAATTTCGGTTTTTCTTAAATTTTGGGTGCCACGCCCCTTCGCCTCAAATTTGTAACTCCCGTATATCAAATACTAGAGATTTGTGCTTTGGCACACACATACATATGGATGACATGATCACGCCAAACAAGTTTGATCAAAATCGTTCGTCTAGAAAAAAAGTTATTAAACATTTAATTTGCCATAGCATTGCCATGCAAAGCAGCCAAAGAACAGCTGACGCAACGACTTGCGCTTGTGTATGCGTGCGCCTGTGTATGTGTGTGTGCATGTTTTGCTTGTAATGAACGTACATATGCATGTGTATATAAAAGAAATTAAGAATGCTTGGAATAGCGGTTCTTCGCAGGGTTCAGGGTATACCCTAGTCGAGCGGTCTCGACTAGAGTTTTCTTACTTGTTGTTTGTCTTTTTCCTATTTTTTTTGTTTTTGTTTTTGTTTTTGTTTTTGTTTTTGGCAACAGCTGCAAGATTGTTGCATTGTTGCCAGCCGATTGTGTGTGTATGGGAGGAAGGGCAGGCGGGCAGGCGGGCGGGCTGTGGCGCTCTGCGGGTAGCTGGCTTTGTTTTGTGTAATGCAACAGCTTGCACGATTCATTGACGTTCCAGACAGACACACACCGATGGCCAGAATATGCCACGCATTAACTGGCAAAGCGAGCAAATTGTTTACGGTCTAACAGACAGGGCAGCTCGATGAACTTGTTGTTGTGCGAGTCATTCAACAACATCATCAATGCTGAACGGCGGCTGCCAAATCAGCTGCAGATGAAATTACCCGAGGCCAGCAGCCCACAGAAGTCAAATGCAAAAACACACTTCATAAACAGTTTTTGAACAGTGAAAGGCAGCCGAATCGATGATGCCAATGCCAATGCCAAAACTTTGACAGCGACTGTCAAATGGGGGTTTGAGTTATAATGATAGACCAATAAGAGGTGAATGAAATGTGAAGCGTGATAGGAAAAATATAAAAGAAACTTAAAGTTCAATAAGCTTAAGTAATTTCTTAGTGTGAAACAAACATACAAATGTTAAATGTGGCAGTTAAATGTTAACAGGCACTTGACAGGCAGTTCAAGCGAGAGAGATAGCGATAAACAGATAGAACAAGAATCAGAGGCAAATGCGCAGAGAAGGTATGGAGAGAGAAACTATGAGAAGAACTAGAGAGGAAAGAGAGTGAGAGAAGATAAAGAGGATAAATACATAGAGAGAGAGAAACATTAATAGTCAGAGAGATAGAGAGAGAGAGAGAGACAGAGGCGGAGATAGAAGTATAAATCTACAAAGAGATTGAGAACGAAAAACGCAGAGAGATAGAGAGAAGATAGCGAAAAGTAAGGGAGAGCTGTAGGGCAAGGAGAACAGAGAATCTCTTCTCTTTTCTCTTTGCAGCGAAACTGGAGATAATTAGTGATGGACAAAGATGAAACAAGAAAGAAGCTAATCAAGTCCGTTTCTCTCGCCTCGAGCTCAACCTTCTCACTATGTATATGCCCATTCCCATTTACTCGCGCTTTATCTTTCTCTAATTCCATCTGCTTTCAGTCTGTCTATCTCTCTGCCGTGTCCCATTTTCTTGCCAGTCGATTTCCATTTTTAAAACGTTGACAGCTGTTTCTCCCATTTAGTTGTTTCACTCATCTTCGATGCGCTCATAAGTATGCTATAAATTTTTTGGGAAAGTATTTTCCTTCAGCCCAACTGCGTTTTGCTTTGTCACTAAAAACGCAGAAAACTACCCTCCACCAGGCTGACTGGCTGGCTATTTGGCCTAATAGTGTGGCTGGCAGTCACACCTAGGCACGCACACACAGACACAGACACAGCGTTGACTTCGTTTGTTCGCTAATAAAGTTAAGCAATCAATAAAAATGTTGATTATGTGCGCCAGCAGCAAAAGCTTTAAGAGGCCCACACACACACACACACACACGCTCTCTCCCTCTCTCTCTCTCTCTCTCTCTCTCTCTCTCTCTCTCTCTCTCTCTCTCTGGCTTTGTATGTAAATTTCATGCTGCTTGGCGCATAACACAAAATAATCAAAGTGTTTTTTTTCAACTAACGCCTCGCCAGACCAGGCCAGGCGAACCGCCCGCCGCGCAGCCTACGCGCACTCGTGTCACTGTGCACTGAATCAGCGTTGCCAGACCATTGCAGTTTTCGGTCGGGGCACAGGCGAAAGGAAAGGGATTTTGGTTTTTGGGTTTTGAAGCTGTGAAAATACCAAATCGAATTTTGGGCCCAACTAATAAATTTGATATTGACTTGCGTTGCGGTCATGAAATCGTGTCCGTTGTAGCTGTTGTTGCTGTTGTTGTAGCTGTTGCTAGGGGTTAGAAGGGCCTACACATACATGTATACATGTATATATGTACATATATGTGCATATGCTCGTAAATACATTTATGTTAGCAACACTTTTAATGAGCAATAAAATGTTGCATACTTAAGAGCGCCAGCGCCAGAGCGTAGTAAAAACCAACAGCAAGCCGACCGACTGTATGGGTATAAGTGGGTGTGTGTGTGTGTGTGTAGTTACATAGCTTATATGTATAATACCATTTGCTAACCACTTTTGACACCTTTTCGTACGACTTTCTCGCGCACTTTTCAAAAAGTTGGCGCTGCAACAAAAACAATAACAAAACGCAAAAACCCTGCCGCAAAACACCTAGCCAATGCCAACATCTCTCACTCTCTCTCACTCTCTCTCTCTCTCTCTCACTCTCACTCTGTCTCTGTCTCTTTCTGTTCTCGCTCCCTTTTCATTGTTTGACTGCTGGTAAAGCAAGCATTTAACTTAAATTATTTTCCAACAACAGCCGAAATGAGAATGAGCAAAGTTTTCTGCTTCGATTTGGCAGCCGCTGGCAAAGTCGTTTACGAAACTCGAAACTAAATTACATTCGAGACATGTCCAAGTTGTGATGGGGCATTTCTTATGCTGATGCTACTGTTAATAATATTATTGCCAGCACAACTAGTTTTTAGCTTTTATATTCTCAAATACCCGGCCCACAGACTCGATAATTGGAATATGAGCTGAAAAGGATCATTTTAGAACTAACTGTTAAGCTATGCTTTAATTAGACCTACTATAAAGTCTGTATTCCAATAGATTTTTATCAAGTGCGCGTATTTTGTAGTCGAGCATGCCCCGCTTTAAGCTTCCTGCTGCTATCTGAGCTGCTCGTTACGCCGGCATCTGCTCCCTCACTTCTGCCCCAACTCTCCCTTTCTCTCGCCAGCTCTCCTCTTCCCCTCCCTTCTCAATTGTCTTATATAAGCATTGTTAATCTATCTGTGACTTCGAGTCAGACTTTTGTTCATATGTTACGTCCTTTTTGCTGTTCGTTTTGCTGCATTGCATCATGTAGAGTGCCAATTAAGTCGCATCTCGCATCGCCTTTGTCAATTAGATAAAACTTAATGAAATATTTGAAAAATATGGCAAAAAGAAGACAAGACATTCCATGAGTGTGTGTGTGTGTGTGTGTGTGTGTGTGTGGGCAAGGGAAATTGGGCAAATTAATTGACAAATAACTGTAGCTGTTGACAAATTGACAAGCGCTTTGACAGCACGATGTAGTGGCCGGAGCCGAGCATAAAAATAATTATCAAACAAATTTAGTTTGAAGCTATTTCATTACACTTAATTAAGAGGCGCCCCGACGCACGTGGCAAGGTGTCGGGTGGCACCTGAAAGGGTACACCTGCCACCATGCTTCAGTCTTTTGTTTGCCACATCTTTAATGCATGCCCGAGAGAGATGGGATACACTGGCACTGGCAATGACAGAGACAGAGTTGACAGTTGAGAGCACCTAAAAATGTTTGCCATTTCCATAATACATACGGTTATATAGAACAGTATAACAGTATAACAGTATACATATACATATATATATATATTTTTATGACGTGCCACGCTTCGCACACGCAATTTGGAAATGAATTTTAAGACGCAGCCACCAATTAGTCGCGCGCCCGTTCGATTGCCAAATGCATATTGAATGTCATTCATTAGCGATTCATTAGCGACTCGCATATTTTTCCACCATTTGGCATTTTGGCACTGAATTCGGTGTCAATTTCATCTGATTTTATTTGCAATTATTCATTGACTGCAGTCGAGTGGGTTGCGCGGCGCGCATTTAGTTGCCGTTTCACAGTCGATAGATGACTGCAGGTATTGAAGTTGCGCTAGCTAGGTGTGCTAGTTAGTTATCGATAGCTAAAGTTAGTTATCGAAGCTGAGTCTTGACTGGAAGTTGAGCTTCTAGCTGAGAACTGATTTAGGTCATAAGGCAAGCTGTTGCAGTGCAATAACTACAATGTTATCGATAGTTATCGATAACTTCTATATCGCTACAGAGCTTCAGCTGGAAACTATAAGCTAACTTGACTGAATAAAGGCTAGCGAACGCCTGCTTAGTAGTAATATGCTTCAAGTTATCGATCATTTTAATACAGTTATCGTTAGTTATCGATATAGTTTTCTAGGTTAGGCTGAAAACTGAAAAATAGCTGAAACCAGACTATACATGTTGACTTAGGAAATGGCTATAGCATGCTATCGATATTGTTATCGATACTTATCGAAACTGATTGCCAACTCCAAGTCAACTCTTTTTCACTTACAGCGTATCCTACAGTCTGGCACCTGTCTTATTCGCTATGCCACTCGCTGATATCGTAATTACACGTCTCTTATCTTGCACTCGTCTCCCCCTCCCCCTTGTCTCCCCCTCTCTCCTGCTGCTTGAGTACGTGTAATGCCAGAGGTTGTTAGTTTGTAAAGACGCATATACACATACATAGATATTTATATACATACATATATATATATATATGTGTTTGTTAAGTTATTTTTATTTTTAATATCTAAATTGAGTATCTATGTTGGGCTATGCTTTCCTTTCCTTTCCTTTTGTTTTGTTTGTTTGTTTTTTTCTGTTTTGTTTTTTTTTCTGCTTTTGTGACACGTGCTGTAACTGTCAGGCCTCATTGAATATTATTTGAATATTTGTCTGTGCATGTGTATGGGTGTATGGCATGTCCGTATCCGCATGTCCGCGCCCACACGCCCACAATCGACACAGCCCATGGCCCATGGCCCTCAGTCCTCAGTCCTCGGTCCTCGGTCTTCAGCCCACAAGTACGCACCACCTGTCCACCTGCCACATTTCTCATGACGCGTGCCCCGCTTTGTTTTATTTCATTGTTGTTGCTGTTGCTGTTGCTGCTGATGTTGCCGCTGTAATTTATACGTGTTGTTTATTTTATGCCAATTTAATGCAACTTACAAACACACACGCGCGCGTACACACACATGCGCTCGAATATGGCCGCAAGCAGAAATATAACAAACGAGCCGCGATTTGACTAACGGTTTCATCTCAAGAGTTTCCCCATGTCTCTTTCTCTCTGTCTGTGTGTGTGTGTGTGTGTGTGTGTGTGTGTGTGTGTGTGTGCGTGACATAAAATATTTGACATATTGTCACATTCACGTTCGTAATGAAGTGCAGCCAAGTTAGTTTCGCAGGCGAAGAAACCAACAATCGAATATCGAAAGCCCAAAGAAAATATGAATACATAAGCAGAGGAAGCATGTGCAAGTGCTGACTGCGCGATACCCTGCTACTGATCAACTCTGCTTTGTTCTGTTCTCTTAGTCAAGAATCTAATGCCAACTAGCAGTTAAATATTTGACAAGCGGATAAAGTGCAGCTTGAAAAGTTATAGTTAAGTTACTTAAGACAAACATACCTCAAATTTGTTGAAATTTCATTTGACAGCATGTTAAATATGGCTGTTAACTTTGACATTAGCATGAGTTACTTCTTCAAGATATATTGAATAAGCATAGATCTGAACCTTCAGCTATACAGATCTTTAGTTCTGTTTCTGAAGATTGGTGTGGCTAGAGAAGAGATTTAATAACCAGCTGTTAAATATTTGACGTGAGGATAAAGTAACTGCCTCTGTCTCTGATGACTAGGGCAGAGACTCAATAACCAGCTGTTAAATATTTGGCATGAGGATAAAGTAACTGCCTCTGTCTCTGATGGCTAGAGAATAGACTCAATAACCAGCTGTTAAATATTTGGCATGAGGATAAAGTAACTGCCTCTGTCTCTGATGGCTAGAGAATAGACTCAATAACCAGCTGTTAAATATTTGACATGAGGATAAAGTAACTGCCTCTGTCTCTGATGACTAGGGCAGAGACTTAGTAAGCAGCTGTTAAATATTTGACGTGAGGATAAAGTAACTACTTCAGTCTAGGGCAGAGACTCAATAACCAGCTGTTAAATATTTGGCATGAGGATAAAGTAACTGCCTCTGTCTCTGATGACTAGAGAAGAGACTCAATAACCAGCTGTTAAATATTTGGCATGAGGATAAAGTAACTGCCTCTGTCTCTGATGACTAGGGAGAGCTGTTAAATATTTAACATACAGCAGGGAGATAAGCAAGCATATTTAACGAGCGTATGCTTAAAATGTAATTTAACAAGGTATTAATATGACTGTTAACATTGACATGAGGCTGGCACATGAGATCAGAGACAATTGCTTGAGCCCCCGAGCTATTCGGCAACTGCTTTATGGTTCCTGGCATGACTAGAAGAAGATGTTTTCCCTGCCTTGCTTGACAACTTTGGCTGTAAATTATATTGTCCTTCATTCGCTTCTTTTTTTCTGCCTTCGTTTTATGACCTTAAAACGTTCGCTTTGATTTAAGAGTTTTAAAGCAATTTGACTGTCGCTGCTGCTGTCGTTGCCGTTGGCATTCGGATTCCCATTGACAGCGGAGCCTGTGCCCGGGCCCTGGCATGGGCATGGTCTTTTGGGCTGTTGCTATTCATTAGATGCGCTTAATCAACTGTATTTGGGAACTGTCTGGCGTGCATGTGGCACATGCTATATGCTACCTGCCACACACACACACTCGCACACGCCCACATGTACCTTTAAAATTGACTAAAATTTCCCAGCAGCAAAACGAAAATGAAAACGAAAAATGAAAATCAAAACGGAAAATTTGTAAAATGAATGTGAAACCAACAAAGCTAAGGCACAAGTCGTATTATTAGATCCATAGCAATCCATACGAATGCGTTCACAAACAGCTCAGCTCAGTGCATACTCTGTAAAGCGAGTGGATGCCTTCACTAGTAGGGGTGGTCCCTTGGCAGAGAACTCAAATAGAATAGGTATAATGCCTTGAAGTATGAATTGAATATAGTGTAAGACTTAGATAGAGAAAGTTCGAAGCTTTCCTTAAATATTAGGGATATGCCGTGGAAGTAAAACTAATTTAAATATTAGGGATGGGCTCGTACAAGAATACAGGGAACTGCGCTAGAAGACATGTCAAATATGAATACAATAAGGATATTCCCTTGAAAGAAGATCATTTCGAATACAATTAATATGCTTTGGAAGTGTAATATTTCAGCTATTAGGGATATTCCCTCAAAGTAAATCACTTTCAAATGTCAGGGATATGCCCTAGGTGCATTATTTCTTAAGTCACGAGTAAGACTCTTTCCTATATTAGGGATATGCCTAGTACTAGGGCTAGTGAAGAAGTTCTGTTTCAGATATTAGGGGTATGCCCTTAAATTCATATTAATGATGCTCTGTGCATACCCCACACACACAGACACACTCACGCGTACAGGGTATTGTCAGCTATGGCCAAACTTGCTTCTGCTCTTTCGGTTGCCTAGCAAAAATATGAAACGTTAATAATTAAAAATGAAAAATTCATTTTGTTGTTGTGCCCACCTGCTGTGCATGTGTGTGTGTGTGTGTGATTTTGACAGTTGAAAGGATTATGAATCTGTAAAGAGCAAATGAGAACAAAGCTGAGCACGAAAATGGACGAAAAACATGGCATGCCCCAGAGAGAAGGCGGCAGCAGCAGCAGCAGCAGGTCAGCAGGTAAAAAGCCAGCCGGGAGCCAGGCGGCGGCCAAGGGATAACGCTGAGCATTATGAGCAGATTCCATGACAGGACACTTTTTGGCCAGGCTCTGTGTGTGTGTGTGTGTGCGGTTTGCGGACGTCGCTTTTAAAATGTTCCACAAAAAAGAAAAAAATAAAAAGGAAATTTCCCTCGTCCCAGCTGAATAGAAGTTGACACCTTTTGACGCGCTTTCCTCTCGGCTGTTTTCTGCTTCTCTCTCTTTTTTTTCTGTTGTTGTTGTTTGTGGCCTGCCAATGAAATCATTTGAGTATATTAATTAAAAGCACTCGGTAAATACGCTGGCTCGGTCGAGCCTAGGCGCCGCTGATGCGCGCAGCTGTCGCGTCCAGAACCCCAAAAGCTGCTGCTGCTGCTGCTGCGGCTGGCAGCCGACCCACCGCAGCCGTCGCGCGACCCCAAGTGCTTGCCGCTAAGCAAATTGGATTGCTGCGGCGGGAGTCACTCCAAAACAGGATGCTCAAATTGTCTGCCCCGCCTCTCTCCCTCTCTCTCTGCCTCTCTCTCTCGCTCTCTGTCTGTCCTTGTCACCGGATGTTTAGCAGCTGAATTATCAAGGCAAAAAGTTCAATAGTTCCCAATTCCCCAGAGGCTCCTTTCAAGATCGACGCCAGCAACGACAACAATGCCGACGAGCGTGTCGGCTGCTCCAATTGCGCCATTTGCATTAATTGCGAACGAGACAGCCACACACATACACATACACATACATATATATGTATAGGTATAGGTATAGGTATAGGTATAGGTATAGGTATAGGTATAGGTATAGGTATAGGTATAGGTATAGGTATAGGTATAGGTATAGGTATAGGTATAGGTATAGGTATAGGTATAGGTATAGGTATAGGTATAGGTATAGGTATAGGTATATATGCATATATATGTATATCTTTAGACAGCCCTCGCTGTCTCTCTCTCTCTCTCTCTCTCTCTCTCAATGTCAACGCCAATTTTTTGCTGTTGCTCTGCCTGGGCTAAGCTCAGCATAGAAGCGCCTAAAGCAGCTGAAAAGTAGGAGAAAGAGAGAGAGAGAGAGAGCAGCATTTGTACTTTTCTGTGCGATTAATCAATTTGCTGAAACAGAAAACTTTCTGCAATAGTTTCTCAATTAGCCAACTTTATTAACTCTTTTATATATACTCTAAAATGTGGGCAGAGAGAACAGGCTAGCCTATAATGTATATATATACATATATATGTATATCTAAAGTCGGATAAAATCGAAGACAGTAGACTGCAGCGCATAACTGCGCCATGATGAAGCCGCAGTTAAGCAGAGCTCTCGCATACCATGAGCCGAGCTATAAATACATGTGAAGAGTCTAGAGTTGCTCTACTGTTCTCTACTCTTCCAGCCTGTCAGCGCTGTCGCTTGGCCACTTGATGATGGGTTTATATCAAGTCTGTGTCGGCATCAGATTCCTTCAACAAAAGTTGCTGAAACTAAAAGCAAACTCAGCTTGACGCAGCAGAAGAGCTGGTCTATGCAGCTCTCACTCATCAAAACTCGAACACTAGCAGAGCTAAAGACTTGAAATTCGAATCATTTAAGCTGATATCTTTGAGCTATACGCGAATCGACTCCTTTTGGCAATATCTCGCAGTCAAAGGCTTAAATTTCACAGAGGCACAGCCTCTCCTTGTGCATTTCTTACATATATTTAAATACTTTTTTCGAAAGTTTCGAATTTTATTTGAATTTCTTATTGGATAACATTTTTATCTCTCAAGAAAAAGGTAAACTTTGTTCAAAGGCCGCACGTGTCTGGTGGCCGCTGTTTGCGCTACTTCAACATCATCATCATCATCAAGCAACATCATCATCATCATCATCGTTGTGTTGCTCTAGTTGGACACTTTCCAGTTTCCAATTTCGTATTCATAATTTTAATAACATAAAAATTTATCATGACTTTCGCTTTCCAAAAATAACGAAACTTTGGCACGTTTGCACAGCCGACGATTCCCAAACGTCTGCCACGCCCACTTTTTGTGGCTTAACACAAAATGAAGAAGTGTATATACATATATAGAAGTATATACATATGTATGTATCTACATATATACTCTTGTATATATGCAAACAGTTAATTTTCTGAGCGCTTCGACTTGCCTTTGCTTTGATAGTTGGCTTTTCCCAGCGATTTGCTGAGAGGGCGTGGCTGGGCTATTGGGCTATTGTAACTATAGAGGCTGAAGCACTGAAAGAGTTGAGCGTGCTGCGAGTCTGCAGAGTCTCGAAAAATTTCAATTCCTGCTGCGGCAAACAAGCAAAAAAAAAAAAAGAAAAAAAGAAACAGAAAGAAGAAAAACAAATTTTGCATTTTCGCCCTCAGCTGTTGATGCCTGCTGCGTGTGTGTGTGTGTGTGTATGTGTGTGTGTGTTGAGGTGTGTGTGTATGCTAGGTGTGTGCTCTGTGCTGTATGTGTGTGTGTGAATTGTGTTTTTGCCTTTGAGCTTCTGTTAGTGGCATTTGCTTTCAATACACTCACACACACACACACACTTACACACACACACACCTCTGCAGCTTGTTCGCTTTTTAATTTACTAGACATGCCACGCCTGCAGCGCCATAGGCACGCCTCTTTAGCAGCTGCTAGCTGCATAACACATGGCCGCTCACCTCGCCTCACCTCGCCTCGCCTCGCCTCGCCACGCCTCATTTTCCACTCAAGTGAAACCGACTGAAAGCTGCCAATAATTTTCACTCCTGAATATATGCAAATCATTTTAACCCATCAAATTGCCAGTTCTCGGAAATATTTTAGACATTTGTTAACATTCACACACACACACAGAGAGAGAGACACCTGTCCTTGCATCTATATCTATAATGGAATCTATCTGGCAGCGTCGTGTGTCTATGAACTTCGATGGAAATCATCTCAAGCAAACACCAAAATTGACCTTGAAGCATGTCTATACCCTGTAACGATAAGCGCAATGCTATGCAGGGTATTATGGACTAGAGAATTGTGTGTGATGAATAGACGAAAAGTGAGAGAGAGAGAGAGACAGAGAGAGAGAGAGGGAGAGAGAAAGGGCAGAGTGTCTAAGCTCTGATTCTGATTACAGGGTACAGCTCTCTCTCTCTCTCTCTCTATTTCTAGCTCCCAATCTGTCACTCTTGTTCTGCCTCTCTCAGACAGTTGCCCCTTCTCTCTCTCTTCCCATTTAGATTTCTTGTTATCTGTGTCTAACTCTATCCCAGTCTCTCTCGGTGTCTTCTTTCACGACTCTCTCTCTCTCTCTCTCTCTCTCTCTCTCTCTCTCTCTATCTCTCTCTATCTCTGACTTCCCCTCTCCTTTCCTTCCATGTTCCTATCTCCATTACTATACCTCTCAATGCTTCTCTCTATTTCTCTGTCTGTATCTGCATCTGTCTGTCTCTCTTTCTCTCGCTCTAATTTTCTCTCACCTTTCTTTCTCTGTTTCTCTCGCTCTCTCTCTCACTTTGTCTTCATATCTTCTTCTCTATCTCCATCTGCCCCTCTCTATCTTCCACATCGGCTCTTTCTCTCTCTCTGTCCTTCATTCTCTTCCTTTGTCTCACTCTGTCTTCCCTTAATTCTCTCTCTCTCTCTCTCCCTCTCTCACACTCTCTCTCTCTCACTCTCTCTCTCTCCCTCTCTCTCTTCGTCATCTCTCTGTCCCCATACCCCCCTCATCGCTTTCATCTCTATCCATTCATTTATACTTACCCATCTTGAACTTCTACAGGGTATCCTTATCCATATACACATACATATATAAATATGTATGTCTGCATTCATCCACTAAGCGCCCTCCCACAGCTTCGCCTCCTGCAGGCAGCTGCATGTGCAGCGCGTCGTAAATTCATTGGACTGAATCGCTGAACAGTTTCTAATTGCATTGCTGGAAGAGCAGCTCGCGGGGCTTTGTCTTGTCAGTTATCCTGCGGCCGTAGCCGGTTATATCCTGTGAGATGCTCTGGCATTTTAATGCTAAGCCCCTTACCTACACACACACACACACACACTAACACATAGCCCCTGCCCCCTTAGCCCGCCCCCTGGCAGCTGCTTGCCCTTGCTCTGGCAGTCTAAGTCCTGTTTTCATTAACTGTTTGGCTTTCAGTTAACTGCTGATGCAGGATTTGCCAATCAGCATCAGTTCACTGGCTCAGCGTGCCAGCTCTCGTGCCTTTGTTCTACACCGTGCTCCATACTCTGTGCTCCTGCTGCTCCTGCTGCTCCTGCTCCTCCTGCTCCTCCTACTCGTCGTATAAACACACACAAATTACCGCCAATTTGCAAAATTTTGTGCAAAAAGAATGAAATTCACTGCATATGCTATAGGCATATATACAGCTGTTTATGTGTGTGTGTGTGTGTGTGTGTGTGTGTGACACACGCACAATATGCTGCTATATCGATGCCAGCTGCCGGAAGGACATTGCAAAACATTGCGATAAAAATCCATTTAGATGCGCAAATAAGCAAAAATCAACAAGGAAATTGACTTTGATGAGCGACGACAAAGCCAGACGGCAAATATGACAGCCACACACACACAGAGAGAGAGAGAGACAGAGTGAGAGAGAGAGAGAGAGAGAGGCATTCATGCCTAGACACGCCCCACGCATACAGGATGACTTATTTACTTCGCATTCATTTTTTTTCCTGGCGCCTAAAACTCACGCAAAATTCAATTGTTTCTACTTTCGAGCGCCACCTCTCCCTCTCTCTCTCTCTCTCTCTCTCTCTCGCTCACTCTCTGTCTGTCTGTCTCTTTCTTGACAGCTGTCACTAATGCTGTGCGAATTCTTTCGCGCTTAAATCATTGCAGCAATTAAAGTGCTCTCTCTCTCTCCCTCTCTGCCTCTCTCCCTCTCTCTCTCTCTCTCTGTCACTCTCCCACTCTCCCTCTCTTTCTTCTTAACGCCTCAGCTGTCAAAATTTTGGTCCGAATTCCGCAGCGCCTTAAATATTTATTGACATTCGCAGCAATTAAAATATCCCCGTTTATGCCTCAACCCTTCTCTCAGTCAGCCTGTCTCGCCCTAGCTGCAACTCGACAGCCCTTTTTTCGCCCGAAAAAAGGTACACCGCCTGCAGGACTCGGCAGGCTCTGACCCAGGCAGCGCCTTGTTAATCCCATTTCGTTTCAGGCCAACTCGACAATCGGGCCCAAACTAGCCCCGAGAAGAACAACAAAAGGGCTGAAAACATATACTTGAAATTCCAATTAAAATATCTATACGTCTATGAAAACATATTCATTTGGATTATAAACACAATTCAAAGTGCTTTTTGCCACTGCGAATCCCACTTATTGTCAGTTCGAGTCCAGGTCTTCCTTGGGCTGGGCTTGAGAGCTCCTTCTTACCTGGTTGACAGTCAGACTTAAGTTTATATGCATATGTGTTTAGCCTTTAAAGCTGTCTCTGAGAAAGAGAGGGTAGAGAGAGGGTCGAGAGAGAGAGAGTGAGAGAGAGAGTGAGAGAGAGAGACATAGAGTGAGAGAGAGAGAGAGAGAGAGAGAGACTGGTATCATTCAACAAACCGTCTAGGCCAGGCTGGCAGAGCTTAAGCCTTAACTCTTTGCCCATACGCTATTCAGCTGAATCTGCCTTAAGTTCACTTGTTTCGCTCTATTTCGAGACCCACACAACTGAACTTAGACAGCTTCAATGCTCAATTATGTAATTATTTTAAACTTATCTCCCAGTATCAAATGGCAAGTCCGAAAGTTTATTTTAAAAGCGAGAACCCAAACAGCTGCTGAAAGGGAGAGGGAGCAGAGACTGTTAGCAGTTGAAACCGATCTAATATGAATTCCCCTATAAATATATATGAAATTGATAAAACGGAGTATATATATATATATATATATATATATATATACACTCAAATCAGTTTCATCATGTAGATTTTCATTCGATTTTCTGCAGCTGCAATTTTGGCTTCAGCCTTAGAGCTGCTAACGTTAAACGGCATTCAGCTGCATCATTTCATGCAGCACAACTCAATTATGGGTGTGTGTGTGTGTGTTGTTGTGTGTGTGTGTGTTGTGTTTGTTGCTTTTGTGTTTGGCACAGCGAACGGCCGAAGCGATGTTCATGGAAACTTCATTTATGTAAAGCTTTTAATTTGTTGGCAGCACACAAGAAGGAGGCAGAGGCAGAGAGTGAGCGAGAGAGAGGGGTAGAGCTGGAGCTGCACACAAAAATGTCAACCAAGTAGAGTCCTGTCCAAGTGTGTGTGTGTGTGTTGTGTGTGTGTGTGTGTGTGTTTCGGTTGGAAAGGGAAGGTGAACGAGAGTTGGCCAGCTGCAAACTCTCTAAACTCATTTAATCAACACAAAGCGTTTAATCTCGCAAAATGTATGGCAGACACACACACACAGAGTACACACAGAGTACACACACACACACACACACACACACACACACACACACACACACACACACACACACACACACACACACACACACACACACACACACACACACACGCACACACACACACGCATATACACACACGCATATACACACATGTGCAACGAGGTAAAGAACGTGATTACGCGCGTATCAATCAAATTTGTCGCTCTGAATATGTGTTTATATATCTATATATATATACACTAATATATATGTATGTGAGTGCCTGTGCTGCCAGCGCACAATGGGGCAAATCAATGTTATTTGAAGCATAAATAAATAGCTTAAAATTTGAATGGAAATTATTATCGGAGCAGGCCAGGCACAGGTCTAGCTAAAGCGGTGTAATATCAACAAAGGTGCATATAGCTGATATAGTCTATATACATACATACATATATATAGTATATCTAAGTCTCTCTTCTGCCACTGTTAAGTTAACAGCGCTTGCATATGTTATGTTAAGCACTTAACAGTCTGAGGCTGACTCAGCAAGAGTGTGACTATTTCCAATAGCTCTATTTCAGCAACTGTTTAAGCTATCGATAACGTGATAATTTTAGAATGTTCTATAGGATATGCCATAAGATATGACATAAGTCTCATGGCTGCCAAAGCTGTGCAAGTATTTTTCAAAATTTTAGAGAAATTCCAACTGAAGTCAGTTTAAGAGAAATTTTGTTGATTTAGTCAATTGACTTCTAACATCAGATTTACGGTTTATTTGCACTGTGCAATTATGTGTAAAATTAATCGATTAGAATAGAGAGCGCGCAAAGGGAGTCTGTGCGAATGCAAATTGCTCTGTTTTTGGGAAAGAGTTAAACAAAATTGAAGTATTAGATGACATGATAAAGGCAAGAGAGTCAGAGAGTGGAAGTTATCGATATACTATAAAGCATAACTGACAGCTAACAATCGCTTATCGTTTATCGAATGATTAACCCGATACGCCGATTCGCTGGCAAAGGCAAGGAATGTCTGGAGCGGAGCGACTCCTGTATACCCTTCTACTTATAATTTATTCACTATAGTCTTACGACTCAGCCTCCTGAAAGAATTTGGGCTGGGCAGAAACTATAATTTATAATGCATAAGCATAAACCGAGAAGCCACTTTGATTAATTGCAAAACTGTGAAAATCTCTGTGAGGGAAAATTATCGAGGAGAAAAGCCGAAAAGTGGAAAACTGCAAATGCAAATGTGATGAGACACGATGATGGGCATTTGGTGACGAATTTGGGAGAAGGTAATTTGCCAAATGCGAAAACTCACGCAGCTCACAATCGAAAATGGAAAATAGAAAATCGCAAATGGAAAGCTGGAAAAACGGAAATGACACACGCATAGGCCGAGCGGAACTGGCCTGGCCTCATAGCTGGGTGCGAAGTGGCCAAAGACAAGTTTCAATTAAGTGCAGAGAGATGCACTCGGTTACACAAACCGCTGCATGGCTATAGATATGTGTGTGTAGGTGTGTGTGTGTGTGTGTGTGTAGGTGTGTGTGTAGGTGTGTGTGTGTGTGTGTGTATGCTAACTACGTTCGTATTGGCAATTGCTGCTAGATCCACGTTGATTCATTTTGATTTGGCTCAGCTGCCAGGCAATGCAGCTTACACACCTCAGCGTGCCACGCCTCTCCCGCTTGTTATTGTTGTTGTTTCATCGTGGCTCGTGGCCATCAATTTGCACATTTTTTACCTGCCTGACGGCCGCTAGCATGCGGTATGTGTGTGTGTGTGTGTGTGTGTGTGTGTGTGTGTGTGTGCCTTGTGGCTTCAGTGTTTTCTACTTTTGCTTTATTTGCATTTGCCACAAGCATTTGTTGTTCGTTCAAGCCAACAGCCAACTCGCTCCCTTCCTTTCCTCTTACCTCTTGCCACCTCACCCGCCTCCGCTCAACCACTGTTAAAATGAGTTTTTAGCTGACCAAAAGCATTCGGCAACGAGCAACGAGCAACGAGCAACAAATAATGCATAACGCTCCATGCAATTATTAACGTGTGCCACGCGACGTATACGCAACGCCACGTCTGTGGCTCGTTTGGCCATTTTTCTCTCTCCTTGCCTTTCGTTGCCTACTTTCGAGCGCGTCTTCAGCTAATTATAGCCGAGCATTAAGCGCACGCAAGCAATTGCATCAATATTTAAATAGTACTTGAAATTGACAAATCGTGCCAAGTTTATAAGCTAATTCTAATGGATAAATATAGTTTATATACATACATGTAGGCATATATATGAGTCCTGTTATATATATATATCCTTTTCTGTTATATGCTTAGATATTAGGCTAGCCTTAGGCAGATTGATCTAAGCAGGAATTGATTAAATATGCACACAGAATCCATGGCTTAGTACTATATATGCCTATCGATAACTATATTGAACATATCGATAGGCATAATAGCCGATTACTTGATCAAATACATTGAAATTATGCATAAATCGATCAATCTGTGTTGCTGCTACAATCTGTGAACTGCTCATAACTGATGACTATCGTAAATAGAATGCTTATCGAATATCGATACTTTTATTAAAATGATAAACTTAATATGCAAGTGTATAGAATTGCAAAGAAACCTAACAAGCCCATGGTGCGACACAAGCTTATCATTTCATTATCGATAACTTATTCCTTTTACATATTATCGATAACAATCGATTTTGACTCAATGACTCTTTTAGATAACTTCCATATATCAACTATATGCCTACTCTATAACTACAATATATATGACATATATATCCACTATGTCTCCACTATAAAGGTCTCCCACCATCGCCCATTGCTCGGCCATTAACAAATATTATTCGATTGACCCTAAGGTGAAGGCAGGCTAATTGCTGCAGGCCAATGGGCAGTGCAGTGCGGTCAAGTGTCATATGCCTGTTTGTGTGCGGTTTGAGTTGGCCGAAATGCTTGTGGCCGGCCAGTGGCTAATTGGCAACAAGTGGGCGGCCAACGAGAATCTTAGCTAACAACGAACGAACAAGACCCTAAGCTAGGCCATCAATTAAACAATTAACCCCATGAACTCAGTCAAGCCCAGTCCCAGTCCCAGTCCCAGTCCCAGTCCCAGCAACCCAGCCCTCCCCTTCAAATCAAGAAGTTGTAAAAGGCCAACGAACAAAAAAAAAAGCGCTAACAACATAAATCAATGCAATGGGCAACGTATACAAAAAGGGGGCGTGGCCTAGAAAACACACAAAATATGGCCATTAATTATGCGAGTGTAGACGGCTTCATTTCACGCCCAAAAGCCAAATGCAATAAAAAATAATAATAATATGAGTGTGCGTGTGTGTGTGTGTGTGTGTCACACTCGCTGCGAAGGCTCAATGAAAGAGCAGACGTAAAAAGGAACAAAAAAATATATTATAATAATATTAGAAAAGGGACAAAAGCAGAAAAGAAATCGTCGTGTTGTTGATTATGGCCATATTATGTATACAAGTTGCTTATATCAATTGTTGTCGTTGTTGTTGTTGTTGTTGTTGTCGTTGTTGGCCTGTTGCTGCTGCTGGCTGCTACTGGCTGCTACTGGCTGCTGCCTGTCCTAATGACTCCACCTCCTTAGCGTTCTCTAATTAATTAATTGATTGTAATTAATTATTTAACGCAATGTTATTCGTCGTCTTTTTACAGTTGTGTACTGCCCTTTTATCAGTGTCTCTCCCTCTCTCTGCCTCTCTCTCTGCCTCTCTCTCTCTCTGCCTATGCCTGTGTCTGTTTGTTCCTTTGCACAGAGTCTTAGTCACACACTCACGCACACATAGATTAAGTATGCATGTTTAACAAAACAGAACACGCAGCAAGCAGCAAATGAAAAATCCTTGACTAAACAAATTGACAGCTGAACAAATTGGGGTCGGCACAACTATCGAATACCCTGTAGAACATGTTGGGAAGCCCATGTGGAACAGAGAGCATAGCATTGTAGCATTTGAATATATACAATGGGAATTATGAACTCTCTCTCTCTCTCTCTGATTGAGAGCTGGAATGAAAGTTGATTGTATGATGCATGATTTTGAATGATGTTGTGTGATGCGGAATGATGAATGATGAGAAATTATTAGGAATTATGATAATGTATATTGAAATATGTATTATAGTAAATGATGATGAATGATGAGGAATGATGAGGAATGATGAGGAAGGATGTTGTATCATGGTCAATCACAAGATATATTGTTAAATGATAGTGAATGATGGTGAATGATACTGAATAAATGGGAAATTGTAAGAAATGAGTGATTGTGCATGATGGTGAATGATGGTGAGTGATGGTGCATGATGGTGAGTGATGGTGCATGATGGTGAATGATGGTGAATGATGATAAATAATGATGAATGATGGTGAATGAAGGTGCATGATGGTGAATGATGGTGAATGAAGGTGCATGATGGTGCATGATAGTGAATGATGGTTAATGATGGTGCATGATGGTGAATTATGGTGAATGAAGGTGCATGATGGTGAATGATAGTGAATGATGGTGATATCTAATAGAATTAGTATTCGAATCATATATAAACCCTAAGCCAATCCATAATAGTCTCATAAATCCAAATTTCAGTGAATTTTCGATTTCTAAGGGAATGAAATGAGGCTCAATGCCGTGTGCTCGTCGCACTTTTCAGGTGTTTCATGTGGACAACAAATCATTAAAAGTCTGTCAGGCGACTGATGAGTGTCCTTCCGGATGAGACACAGGGAAGGCAAAGTCCCAGCTAGAGAAGCGGACGGACGTAGCCAATCAAATGGAAACACCAAAGCATTAGATAAAATCGTATTATGGCTATAAAAATGGGCGTCACTCGAACGAATACTGGACGTGGGCGTGGCTAATGGGTTAGGGACAATGGATGCTGCGGTGCCTTAAGCCACCAACTGATTAATGGCCAGCTGGAATTAGGGACTGAGCGCAGAGCGAGCCAAAAGGCGCACGGACTTGAATGGATGTGAAGTGTATTAGTCCGAAAGGGCAGTATACAAATAATGAGCTGGACTATACGAAGAGCATGTGAAGGATAAAAAGAAGAAGCGCTGAAGTACAGCCACCATTAGGATAATGAGGCGGGGCACGAGGGGCTGTGATGAACAGAGAGAGATAACCAGGCGCAAGGCAGACTGCAGAGAAATGAGCGAATCAAAAGAACGATAAGGTAGAAATAGAGCAATACGTTATGGGATAAACTGGAAGACAAGGTGGGTCTATGGGGACTACGAGAAGAAGAGGCTGATGGAGTGAAAGTTGGGAAGCTGAAGCATGGCTTGCATAGGTAATTGCCAAGCGTTGACAATTAAGCTAAAGTGAGTGTGCGAATGGGTGTGTGTGAGTGTGTGTGCGAGTGAGTGTAGTTGTGTGTGTGTGAGTGAGTGTAGTTGTGTGTGTGAGTGTGTGTGCGAGTGTGTGTGTGAGTGTGTGTGCGAGTGAGTGTAGTTGTGTGTGTGAGTGTGTTACTGTCCTGGGCTTCTGCTCTTTCCTAGTCAGCATTAGCTTGTTCGTTCTTTGAGGCAGAACTCACTGCTTCCCCCAGTTGTCGTCTGTACGCTGAGCCTCGTCCACATACTCCTCGATTCCATCGGCTATAACTTGGAGCTGTGTATGTTATCTATAATCGATACATTTGGTAAAGTATCAAAGCTTCTTTCGATTCACACCCAGCGATACCAGGCTGTGCTTTCTAGAGGAACTGCTTCACCTTTCCTTGTCTACAGCTAGCTAGTCTACTGCTAGCTGTGAGCATCCCTGACCACAGATAAATACCACTCACCAATTACAACTCTACACTTTATACGTGGCGTATGTGCTTAGTGTCCTTTCCTTCAGCCTTTTCACGTTCTGTATGCTGATATCACCTTCATACTGCGCTTCAGTCTCGATGTCTCGATGTCTCGAGATCCTTAATGCAGCACACTTTATCCAGCTTATTGCAGCGCATTCCGACTATGATTCGGGACTACGCGGAATGCGCTACGGCTGTGGGTGGCCCAAATATTTCACCAAAATGGAGTTTCGTGTATGTGTGTGTGTGTATGTATCTTCAGTGGCATTGCCGCAATTACTTTGATTGCATATCAAGGCTGGGTGAGGTCTCATTTATGCACTGAATTTCATTTATAATTGAGACAATGTGGGTAACAAAAGAATGCAACATGCACACACAGAGAAGCAGAGAGAGACAGAGAGAGAGAGAGAGAGAGAGGGAGGTAGAGAGATAGACCTTGCCTGTTGCTGTCAATTGAACCGCTGTCATTCCTGATGGCCGCAGCAATGTTTCATGCCACAAGCGCAAGCGACGCATCAATGGATGCGTGCAAGATATGCGAATGCAATATGTAAATGGCAAGACCACGCCCCCAGCCAAATGGAATGCAGCATAATTGACAGTTAATATGCTGCAGCTGCCGCTGGAGCTATACGAAACGTAAAGTGCAAAATGCCAAATGCGAGATGCGGCGAGGCCAGGTGGGAACTGCGAAACGCATCGTTCATAATGGCATGCACATGACGCGGGTGGGTTCGAGGCTATCGCAAAGAAGAAGCAGAAGAAGAAGACGAAGAAGAAGAAGAAGAAGATATCGATAAACAAAGGAGCAGCAAAAGTTGAATTCAATTTAAGCGAGAGCAAAGGAAATTCCCCAACTTTGGCGCCTTTCGCTGCATAAAAAGTTGGCCGTATCCATGAGTGCGCATGCAACGCCCTACGCTCGCATGCGTCTACATGCGTGCGGCATGTGCGGGCTGTGACACGAATAATAATTGTGAAACGGAACTCAGTTGCTTTGCCTTTCTTTTGTCTCGCTTCAGTCTGTGCTTCGTTGAGAGTGCCAAAGTCCAGAACCTGTTGGGAATCATAAGCGAGTTGCGTAGCCGAATGGAAGCTGATTAGCTGAAATTGTTTCTTAAGCTCAACGTAGTCTCTGAGTTGATTGGAATATATATATATATATATATATATATATATATATATATATATATATACTTCTGTCTCATATATATATATATATATAGCTCAAAATCTTTCTTGGCTCTCCAGCTTAAAGTATCGAGCTTTGCCTGTAGATCATGGCATATCTTCCATATAGCTCTAGCTACAAGTTTTCACATTTAGCTATGAGCGAGCAGTCATGCAGTCGTTGACACCCCACTCTAACATGCTCTATTAGTTACCTTTCTTTCATTAAGTTGTCATAACTTAGGCAGGCAGAAAGGGCAAGCTCAAGCAAGCTGACTTTAACTGATTCCTGAGAAATATGTATATATAACAGATATATACGTAACAGATATATAAAAGGTATTATATATATTATAAAGTAAGCTAAATACTAAAAGAGGGTACAAAAGCAAGTTTTGCCTGACCAATAAGTTTCCTCAGCTGCTGCTCTGGCAGTTAGCTCAACTCATAGACATATATATGAATATATATATATATATATTTGTATATATCTACTGCTTTACCTTCAAGGTTTTAAAGGCTTACTGGCGAATTACTCTCATTAAATTAATTGAATTATTAATATTTGCATAAGGCATCAAATGAATTTGAACTATTTGCTATTAGCTTTGATGAAATTCTTGCAACGGGCTTTTTTTCGCTGCTTTTTAACGGAATTCGAACTCGCTGGCAGCGGAGTGAAGGGGGGCTCTGTTGGGGCTGCTGTGGTCCAAATAGAAATGCGCTGAGAACTGTGCTTAATTAAAAATTGTAAGTGGCAGTAAATTAATTATAAAACGCAGCCCGCAAAGTGTTTGGCTTGCAGCAGCAGCAGCAGCAGCGGCAGCAGCGGCAGCAACGGCAGCGGCAGCGGCAGCTCCACATGTGGGCGTCGACCACAAGGCATGGCCAAAAGCTCAGGTAGCTGCTGCTCTGCAGGTAGCACACACACACACCCAGGCAGGCACACGCACACGCACTCAACTCATTCTCCCTCTTTTTGCGGTAGCTGTCAGCATTTTTAATTTCTTTGTGCATCAAAAGCAGCTATGTTAATCAAATTTAAATTCCTGATTATGTTTGCGCCTATTTAAGCATGCCCTGGGTGGCCGCTGGGCGTGGCTGTGCTCAATATGAAATCTCTCACAACTATTTTGATCGGCCTCCGCCTGGGGCCGAGCCAAATTAACAATTCAACATAATTTCAACTGAAATCTGTCACAATCTGTGGAGTCTAATGAATTGCCAACGCAGAGAGAGAGACTCTGACACACCCAACCACCCACCCACCCACCCACTCAGACACGTGTGTAAATTGCCAACTAATTGTAATTTGCAACTAACTGAAAATAAAACAAAACTATTTTAAAACTATTTCAACTAAAGTTGTCATGGGGCACAAACTGCGCATGAGGCAAAGTCATTAGTGAAAACAATGTTAACAAAGTCGAGTTAATGCCAGTTGGAGTGGCTCTCTAGCAGGGCTTGACTCTGACGTACCTGGAACCACTGTGGACTGCTTCAATTATCTGTCACGTCAGATCTGTGTAGTCATGGGAGGAAATTTGGGGTTCCTTGACGAAATGATCTTCAGCTTATGAACTAAACTAAGCTAAATAAATATATCGATTCCTATCGATAATATGCGTATGGAAGAAGTTATCGGAAGAGATATGTGTTATGTTTTATGTCTTTAAATATTAATGTTTGAGAGACTCCTGGGACGGAGCAAGGGATGGACGGTAGAACAACTCAGCTGATCAGAAATACATATACTTCTGCCGACGCATCTTCTGCAATGGCTTCCTAACAATATGCCGCCTAGCATAATAGGCCTCCCACATGATCGGCATGTAGCATCCTCCGCTCTATCAAGCTCTCCTGAGAAAACTAGCTTGAAGATAGAAGAAAGCTAACATATCTCCTCCTATTATCCCTTGTAATATATCTGCATCTAACACCCTTCCTGTTGCCACTCCTTCTACCACCCCTCTTTCTGTCACTCCTCCTTCTACAGTCCCTCCTTCTACCACCCCTCCTACCACCCCTCCTTCTACCATCCCTCCTTCTACCACCCCTCCTTCTACCACCCCTCCTTCTACAGTCCCTCCTCCTACCACCCCTCCTTCTACCATCCCTCCTTCAGCTACCCCTCCTGCTACCACCCCTCCTTCACTCACCTCTTTTCTTCCATTTCTCCTACCTCTCTTCTACCACCCCTCCACCTACAACCCCTCCTTCCGTCAGGCCCCTCTTCTAGCACACCTCCTTTTATCAACCCCTCTTCTGCCACCCTCTCTCGATGCCCTTCTCAATCAATCCACAATCAACAATTATGCCTCAAGCTCTCTTCTAAGCGCATAATCACTTCATTCCTGCACACCTAAACTCGTTTTGCGTTCACAATTCCAGCGAAATTGAAGTGAAACGAATCGAAATGAAATGCAACGGCAATAGCAATAGCAATAGCAATAGCAATAGCAATGGCAATAGCAATGGCGATGGCAATGGCGATGGCAATGGCATTTTGTGCTGCAAATAGTTTTGTCAACTGGCCAGTGTTGCATAGCGCAATTCGCTGACCGCAAGTGTTGCCAGCTGGATGCGATTGTCGCTGGCAATTGTCAGCGAATTTCGCAAGTCAGTCAAGGCTTTGCTCGTCTGCCCCTCTACATGTTTTTTTTTTTGTTTTTGATTGCTATTCATCAGCCACAGATCGACAGCTCAGCGAGTGCGGCGCACCTGTGCCACACGGACACACACACACACACACACACACACACACACACACCTCTTGTTGTTGTTGCTTTTTAGTTGGTTCATCTGGTCGGCGAAGCGTGCGGCCGATTGAAAATTTAATTTCCCGCCCATGGCACAGGCAAACTACAAGCTGTTAGCCAGAGTGCCACGCCCAGCCGCCCAGTTGTCCAGTTGTCCAGTTGGCCAGTTTTTGTGATGGTACGGCCAATGTATTTCCGCCATTTCAGCGTTTGCTCTGTTCCGTTTTCACTTTTCACTGGACTTCGATTTGGTTTCGCTCTCTCTCTCTCTGTCTCCCCCTCTCTGTCTGTCTCTCTGCTGGCTGAGTCTGTCTGTCGTTTGGCCTTGTTTATGGCTCTTCATTTGCAATAATCCAAATTGCCATGGCTACCACCAGTCGGTCCGACTACCCCAACTGTATTTCCTGTTTCAATTTGCTGATTTATTTATTGCCTCGGCCGACAACAGCAGCAGCAACCGGCGACACACAGTCATACACAGCCGCCCACTTGACTGATTTCCGTATTCTTGAGCTGAGCAGAAAATAAAAGAAAAAACAACATTTTTTTTGTCGATTTTATATCTATAGTTGTATCTGTATCTGTGTATCTTTAGCTGTATCTGTATCTGTGTCTATCTAATTTGAGCTCCATCCGCTTTTTAATCCTCCCCTTCATTCAGGTCTCTCCAATCGGCCATTGGGTCCGCCACATCGCAAGAGCAGTCTACCAAAGCATCAGGAGGTGAAGCGTCGCTTCCTCCAAATTTGTGATACCAACTTCTCGGATGAGGTAAAGGCGGCACTGCGTCTGCCGGCGTTCGATTCGTACGAATGGGGCGACGCGGATGTCATACACCTGATGCAGACCATGTTCCTTGAGCTCGGCTTCGTCGAGAAGTTCAGCATACCCGTCGACACGCTGCGCGAGTGGCTCTACGAGGTCTACAAGCACTACAACGAGGTGCCATTTCACAATTTTCGACACTGCTTCTGTGTCGCCCAAATGGTAAGTGGAATCGAATACTATTAAGTGCATGGAGGGGATTGCAATAGAGGAGAGAGAGAGAGAGAGAGAGAGCTCTCTGCTAGTTACCAGATCCAGTTGAAGGACTTCGATGAGCGCATGATTCGGAATCTACTCCAAGTCATAGCTCAAGCTTATTGAGCGTGCCTAATGGCTATTGATTTAAATCGTTTTCATTAGACTGTTATCGATAACTAAAAACGAAGCCATCGATAACTTTACACTTAAGCTTGCTCTAATTGTGTCATACAAGAATCCTAGTCAGAGTATAATCTCTGATCGATGCTGAAGCAGGAAAGGAGAGACAATGGGTCAGACGGACGGACGGACGTATAGACAGACAAACCTATAGACATATACTCATACTCTACTCGCATATGTGTATACTTAATGGCAACTGCCATGCCTTCTTTTGCCCTTTTTATGCATTCACTATAACCAATATGCCCACTGCCATAGATTCCAGGGCATAGCTGATCAATAGCAAAGGAATCATTTGACCTCTTTTGTCCAGCTGGCAACACTCTAAGCCTAGCAATACACTTCAGTGTTGGATAATGTCAACCGTTAAGTGTTAGATAATACTTCCTGAAAATCCTATAAGAAATGTAGCTTAGTTGTACTCCAATAAAAGTTTTGCACAAAAATGTTAAAATTCTGAGTTCTACTAGAAGAAGGTATAGGCAACGCCTTAGATTAGCTGCTACTAAGACTTACCCGAGTAGTTTATATATAAAATCCATATCTATTTAGCTTCCTTTCATAATTTATATACAAATATATATATCTATATATGAATATCTATATAACAATTATATATCTCAAACAAATTCATTTGCAAAAAAAAAAAAAAAAAAAGAAAAAAAAAAGAAGGAAATTTTCCAAATGCAGTTTCATTGGAGCATTTGCTCGTTTGAGCGACTTTCGCTTGTAATCTGTGTGTGTTTATTTATTCAAGGCTTAAAGGCAGCTTAACTATTTATAATAACAGAAATGCAAATGTCCTTTGGTTATCCTTGCCTGGCACACGGCCCACACACTCGAATTGAACTCAATTGTAAATTGTTTTGAAGAGATTGGAATATGAATAGATTTAGTTATATATATATATATGAGCTGATATATATGTATATGTACAAGAAAAGAATGCCTCAGCTGCATGCAATCAATATTTGCTATCTCTTTCTGTGCCTGTGTGTGTGTGCGTGTGTGTGCGTGTGTGCAGCTGAACAATGGACGCCGCGTTGTATGCAACAGAAAACGCCAAAGGCCGTGTGAGTGTGTGTGAGTATGTCTGCGTGTCTGTCTGTCTGTGTGTGTGTGTAAGAAAAGGCCTATTTATAGCTACTAGAACAAACACACACTCACACAGCACAGCAGAGCACATAAAAATAGCAACAACTGAAGAGCCAAAGAAATGGACGCGCCAAATGCTGTTCACTACTCACTGCAACAACAACAACTGGCAACAACAACTGGCAAGAACTGGCAACAACACCAACTGGCAGACAGACAAACAAGCTGACTGGCCACTAACCGAAAGAAAGCACTCGTCAAGCATTTGGACCCAGCGCAAGACAACAGCAAGCAACAACAAAAAAAAACAAAGCATGAAAAATAAAAAATTAAAAAGCAGGAAACAAACATTTGGGCAGGCATAGCCGACGCTTCAATGCCCTATCTACAGACTGAGTAAAAAGTAAACATCGACTGATGTGCTCTCTCGCTCTCTCTCTCACTCTCTCTCACTCTCTCTCTCACTCTCTCTCACTCCCACTCTCTCACTCTCTCTCTCTCTCCCTTAGCTAAAGCTATAGCCTCTTCCAATAGAGTGATTATAAAAGCAGTGTTGGTTAACGTTAATATTGCAATGTAGTGCTTAACGATTCCCAAGGCCAGCTGAGTATATAGCAGCTATGTATATACACCTCTCTATCCCATATAGTTACCTATGCAAAGGGGTATACAGATGGGGATATATACCCCGTTGCATACCTAATAGCCGCAGTGCAAAGCCCCCCAACTTAGTGTATTTAAACAGAGCAAACCAGCGGCTAGCGAATTGCAAATTCTGTTGGCCAAAATTCACAAAAACAAAAAGAAGAGAGAGAGAACTGAAGGCAAGAAAGCGAAGCGAAAGCGACCCACTTGGATGCTCAAGTGCCAACGAAGCATTTTGCGAGCCGAGTTTTTAACCTACATTTTTGCCAAATGAAACTTTCGCTCTTTATGCATACATATCTTCAGCCCTACGTATGTATGTCGTCTATATATATATATATATATATATATATAGTTTATTTTGCTGTTATTTTGGGGCAACGATGAATTAATTATTTGCAGTTGTTAGTTGGCATCTTGAGCTGCTCGGCACCACAGAACTTGACTCTTGAACACTTTAAAGGCGCAGCAATCGCTGCTCGCGGTTATCGATAGATATGGTTAGAGACCTATGGAAGACAGAGTATAAAGAAACAAACTTTGATAGAGAAGTAGTGTTGGTAAGCCTTCCATGCGGATATTTCATGAAAAATAGTGTTAAGAAACAAACTGAGCTCTCAGCTAAAGTAGTGTCTGCAATTCGATTGCATCTAGTGTTGGTAAACGTTCATACTGAAGTCTGGATAGAAAGCCAACTGAATTCAGTGTTCGAAAATGCTACACTATAAGCAATTGCAACTGAAGCTATCAAACTTTAAGCTGGCTTTACTGTAGCTGCACGCGTGCTACGCGCCTCGTGTGGCCTTTGGCTTTACAGCCAGCAAAACGAAAACTTCAAAAAAAAATATTTCAACTTTTGACAACAAAAGCGCCCCGAAAAGTGTAAAATTTATGGAATACGGAACGGAAAATGCGCAGAGCTGAAAGAGAATCGGAGATGAATATGGCCCCGAGGCTGCAGGGTTGCACGCAAGCCAATCTGCAATTGTTTCACATGTGGCATGCCGCAAGCCGCTGCGAGACTCGACTCGACTCGACTCGACTCGAAGTTGAAAGCAGCCGCTCACAGTTCACAGTTCACAAATTGCCGCCGCTTGCATCTTGCAGTTTCCCTGTTTGCTGTTTGCTGTTTGCTGGCAAATAGTTTAAGGTAAACACACGCAACGCAAGCACGAGTCGAGTTGAGGCGAGTCGAGTCGAGCCGAGTTGAGTTGAGTTGAGTCTCTCTAACTATTCACAATTCACTCGCTGAGCTTTTTAGGTGGCCATACAAAGGACAACAATTGTTATTATTTCTATTGTTGTTGCTGCTGTTGTCGCTGTTGCTGCTGTCGTTGTCGTTGTTGGAACAACAATGGAATGCATTAAGCATGCGATATCGATAGGCGATAAGCAATCGATTATTTAAATAACATTTGTCCTGTAGGCTGAAAGGCTTGAGCGCTCAACCTGCTGCAAGTCACGTGCACTGATAGACTATAAGATACCCTAGTTGAGATAAATATGTAATGCTTTCCTTACAACACCATACTAGTCCATATCATGAAGACAAAGTTAAGGCTTGTTATCTTCACATTCAGTATAAGCAGAAAATCTATGCGCTGATAGACTAGAAGATACCCTACTCAAGATTTACCACCCTATGAGACACCTTGCCATGCCATACCATGACATACCATACCATACCATACCATACCATGTCATACCATACCATGCCATACCATACCATACCATACCATGCCATACCATGGCATACCATGCCATATATTGCCATACCATGCCATACTATGCCATACCATGCCATATATTTCATTCCATATATTGCCATACCATACCATACCATGCCATACCATGGCATACCATGCCATATATTGCCATACCATGCCATACTATGCCATACCATGCCATATATTTCCTTCCATATATTGCCATACCATACCATATCATGCCATACCATGCCATATCATGCCTTGCCATACCATGCCGTTCCATACCTTGTCATACCATGCCATACCATGCCATACCATACCATACTATACCATGCCATATATTGCATTCTATATATTGCCATACCATACCATACCATGCCATACCATGCCATACCATGCCATACCATGCTTTGCCATACCATGCCATACCATGCCTTGCCATACCATGCCATACCATACCATACCATGCCTTGCCATACCATGCCATACCATGCCATACCATGCCATACCATGCCTTGCCATACCATGCCATACCATGCCATACCATGCCTTGCCATACTATGCCATACCATACCATGCCATGCCATACTATGCCATACCATGCCATATATTTCATTCCATATATTGCCATACCATATCATACCATGCCATACCATGCCATACCATGCCTTGCCATACCATGCCATACCATGCCGTTCCATACCATGTCATGTAATACCATAACCAAAGGCTTTTTGTCCCATCATTCAGCATAAGTTGACCAACATATGCACTGATAGACTTAGAGATACCCTTACTTAAAAATACGTCCAGTAGCTGTCCTATAAGTGCTCTATCTATTGACAAGTCTCAAAGTATATGCCAGCCAATATACCCATCTATCTATCTCTGATTGAACCATCTGCTCATAATGCATGAAACAACTCCAAATGCCTTTTTGCATAAGTCCTCTGCTGCATATGGATTTTAATCTATAATGCCTTGATCTACTGTGCGCTTTTAAGCCGTTGGCTTAACTTATTGGGCAGCCCTCGCTCGCTAAACTACAAAATGGCCGCTAGACTCGTCTGCATATGCGTTCGTCTGTATTTTACAATTCAATGGCCGTCCATTTGCATAGGCACTCATGTATGTATGGTCCATGTAATTTCCTCTCTCTCCCTCTCTCTCTAGCCCTCCTACCGTCACTCTTCCTCTCTCGCTGCCCCAGTATTTATATATCGCACTCTCTGCCTCGCAGTCTCTACGGACAGGACACAAACAGCCGTTAAGCGGCTTTCGCTTTTGCCTTCCTGTCATAGACAACAACAATGCACGAGCACAAAGAGAAAAAAAAAAGATGGAAAACGTATGCAAAACAAAATAACAAATTCAAGCATGCTTAACTTGAGGGATACCCTTTAAAAACTGCAAATGCGCGTGGCATGATCGTTGAGCTCTTGAACTCTTGGAAAACTAGCAAAATAATGGGAAAAAGAAAGCTTGTCTGAAAAATCTTAGACTATTGCTGCATGGGCAGAGTCTTAAGGCTTTGCTATGCCGAGATACCCTAGCTTCTTTGAGGCACTGCACGATGGGAATGCCCTCTGCCATCTCACCCAGCTCTCTCTCTCTGCTCCCTGAGTGCCATAGTTCCTCGCCAGAGATACCCTTCCTGGCTCTCTGGATAGTCACCTGCTAGAGATACCCTGTTCACACTTTGTATGGGATATACCCTGCCTCAGTCTACCCCACCCCAAAGTCTAGGGTAAAACCAATAAATGTCTGACTGAGCTATTGAGCTGACAATGGGCCCAGTTGGTGTTTGGAGAGCAGCACACACCCGGACACACACACACTCGCACACACATACACATTGATACAAAGTGTTTTTCTTTTTGCCATTTTTCTCTTCATTTTTGTTGGTTTTTTTTTTGTTCGTTACCAAATGAGCGACGCATCAGCTCAGCTTTTCATTAACAAAGTGCAGTTTGCCAGTTGCCAGTTGCCAGTTGGCAGTTGGCAGTTGCAAGTTGTAGTTGATTTCCTCGGGGTGTTGACGCTGCAAAACTTTTGCGAGTGTTGTGAATGGCTGTCGGGTATTGTGGCGGTTGGCTGAGGGGCCGAGGGGCTGCGGGGCTGCGGGTGATGGGTTTTTGTGGGTTGAGCTGACACTTTCCACATGGTCGTTGCGTCTGTTTGCTGACAATGAATTTAGATAAACTTGTGAAATTCGAAATGCAAACAGCATTTGCATTTGCATAAATTTATAGCCATCCCCTGCCTCGCAACATTCTCTCGCTCACTTGCACCCTGCCCCCTGCCGCCTGCCGCCTGCTGCGCTTTGTCACGCTCGCCAAAGATTTTGCATTCAGAGAGCGCTGCTTAATGCTGCAGCGGCGATGACGACCCAAAACCCAACTTAAGCGCGCCCTCAAGCCCCACATCTCTCTCTCTCTCTCTCTCTCTCTATATATATATATATATACCCAATACCAGATCCACCCTCCATCCCCCGTCGCTCACAGCTGCCCTCAACTGCTGCCCCCCGCAGAGTGCAAGTTTGGTGCGCAAAGCAAACTTTACGCTGCTTTTGTATTTCAAAAAGCTTAAATTGAACGCTGTTGAAATTCCTTAAGGGTCTCGCACCATCCACACCCACACACACACACACACACACGCCCCGGGCTCTATCAGCGAGCGCAGGCGTGCGTCTGAGTGCTGCCAGTAATTGCAAAGGTTTCGCAGCCGTTTGCAGCGGACAAATTAAGTTGCCTTTCAACTTTACCTTTGCCTTTGCCGTTACCTTTACCGTCATCGTTACCGTTACTGTTACCTATACCTATACCGATACTTCTACCGTTATTCGTTATCGTTAGCTTTTGCCAATGGCTGCCGCTGGCCAAGTTTAAGCATCAAATGCGATTTGGCTTAATAGTTTGCAACATTAAAAGTGCGCTCGCAGCCAACGACCAGTTGCATTGGCATTGGCGCCCTTAAATATATACTTCGAGCACCTCTCAGCTGCCGCCCCACCTGGCCACTTTCTTTAATTAGCCAAATTGAGAGACAATTCAAGATGGAGAATGGCGAGAGAGACAGAGAGAGAGAGAGAAATACAATTAGCGATGGGCGGCGTGTGACATCCTTAGCAATTGCAACAGCAGTTGACATGAAATACCCTATGAAAGCATGCAAATGGGCTGTATTAGTTGTGTATGTTATATGTGATATATATACTATATACTATATGCTAGATCAGTGTATATAATGCGATTGAATGATGAGCTCACCGATGGCAGTTGATATGAGGTTTCAGCTCTCAGCCTGAACAACTGAGAGCTATGCTATAGTTTCTCATTTTATGTTGAAGCTACAGTCAAGCCATTCGTTACAGCAAAGCACAAGTTGATACGACTAGTTAGATACCCCTTAAAAGCATTTACTTGAAGTATACTTGCCCACTTGTCTGATGAGTGATAAATGGAAGAGGCTGCAGTTGTGGATTATATCAAGCAAACAGCGTAGGAAGTGCTCGACGTATGAACACCCTGTATCTAGTTTGTAGTCTGTAGCCGTCTAGATGGAAAAACAAAGAGAGTATCCACCATGCGGACGTAGAGTCTCGCTCAGCTCTTACACAAGCCCATAATACCCAGTGTATGTTTTTGCAGGGTATCGCATTCCAGTAGTAACTGCAAATCTCTTTAATATGCTTGCAGATGTATGCGATTACACGTCAAGCGAATTTACTAAATCGTCTGGGCGATCTGGAATGCCTCATATTGCTCGTCTCCTGCATTTGCCACGATCTCGATCATCCTGGCTACAACAACATCTATCAGATCAACGCACGCACCGAGCTGGCGCTCAGGTAAGGGACTGAGAGTGCTCTAGATATATATAGACTATAGATATATATCTATCTTGGTTTTCTTTACAGATATAACGACATCTCGCCCTTGGAGAATCATCACTGTTCGATTGCATTCCGTTTGC